>JARJDW010017123.1:0-35314 GCA_030264715.1 Adinopsis sp. GC000173 | reverse complement strand
AAAAAATTAAAAAGAAATAAAATAAAATGTCAGTTTGACAGAGAACCGGTTTGGAGATGATAAAAAGTGAGGTTAGAATTACATATATGCACTAAAAATTATCTGAGAATTATGGTCTTGAATCATCTACAAATCGATTAAATTAGTTAAAATAGATTAAATCAATCAATCAAAAAACAAACACGATATATATGTTATAGGCAACCAACAATACAAATACTATCCTTACCTACCTTTTTCTCTTTCACTTACTTCAAAAACCGGCTAATATCCTCATCCTTCAGCTATGCCGCACTGCAAATACGGCGATCTTCGGTGTGCGGCTGTACGATGCCGGCATAGGCAGCGTTACACGTTTCGCGATACTCCTTGAGCGCATTGCACGCGTATTTGACGATCTTCTCGCCGTAGAGCGGTATGCATTCGAGCACATTCTTCCAGTCGCGTATGTACTTCTCCACCATCGCTGTACTCTAGACAAAATAATAAAGAAAAATACATTAATTAAGTGTAAAAATAATAATAGAGAAACGGCATGAAAATTGCAAGAAAATTGAGTCAATCTGTCATAGTTGACAATCGAGTCGGGGATGTGAACTCAATTTTCATGAATTTCCCCGCGATTTTCAATGCGTTTTCATCGTAAATCATTAGATTACACCTCAATCGAACTGGATAACGTGAAAACGGCTAACATTTCGTTCGTACATTTAAGAGCGGCTTGTAATCGGTGCCCACATCCAGAATCACAGTCGATTTCCATGCATCTGTCGCCCGTACAACCACTTCAATCCGCTGCAGCGTTTCAATGTGTCGACGCGTCAGATATTTATCGGTGACGTAATCGTGGAGGAATTTGTGCAGCTGACACATTGTCCTACAACAGAAGAAGAAAAACAAAAAAAAACGTCAATAAAAAACGTTGGAAGAAGTTTTTCATGCAATTTTTAGCTTCTCTACTTGGATCTAGGTTAAAACCAACAATTTACAAAGAAAACGGCTTGAAAATCACATGAAAATTGAGTTCACTTCAACTCTATTGTCGAATATGACAGACTGACTCGATTTTCATGCAATTTTTAGCTTTTCTCTACCTCGATCCAAGTGTAAACTAACAATTTACAATAAACTAACCCTTGCGGCAGATCCAGCAACTGTTCAATCTCCTCGACAAACCGCATCAACGACAAGAATATGCATAAGATATTATTCGGATCGGGCGTGCAGAGTAACACCTTCGCCCTGGCATGCTTACTGCTCGTATTATTCGTATTCATAATCAGCGCACTCGACGAGCCGTCAAACTTAAACATCGACTTCTTCTTGTTGGCTTGCTGCTTGCGCCGTGAAAAGTGCGATGAAATATCATTGGGGTTGGTGAAGTTGTCGTTCATTGTGATCAGCTGGGTGGCGTCGGCGCTGATGTTCTGCATGTCGAGATAGTCGGTGAGGAGGTGTTGCAACTAAAAAATGATTCTAAGCTTAAAATTGTGTTTCACTCATTTTTAGCTATTTCATGTAAACGAAGCATTGAAAAATCAATGAACATTTGTTCATTGTTTTTGACAGCCGAGACGTAATTTTTAAAAAATTTCATTGAATTTTCGCATTTCGCTATCGATTTCAATGCGATTTTCACATGAAATTCACGCAAAAATTATGTTTTATCAATGATTTCAACACTTTTTTCCATTTAGAATTGATGTAGAATATGTTTCCTTTACTAATTATTACAAATACATAAAAATTTGATAAATTTTAACGTTGAAATTGAGTGCAAAATTGATTCCAACCTAACTTTTTACAATTTTTGGACTTACCGCTTCTTGTACTTGTTGCCAATACGCAGCGATACCATACAGTTGCACATTGTTTTCGCCGCCAACATTGACATTGTACACCTTCGCCGCATGCTTGAAATGCTGCAGGACGATCGTGTGCGCCTGCCCAATCTGCTTAAATTGCTCGAAGAGCGTTTGCACCAGCTCGATGAGCAACATTTGCTTGCTGCTTTTCGCTGATTCTGATTGTTGCTGCATGTAGTACTCGCGTATGTAGACGGTGGTGCGTTGTATGATTTGTAATAATTCATTTTGCATCTCGCTTTGAATTGTTTGTAGTGCAAATGGGATTTTCTCTAGCAGTCCCAAGCATTTGACTAAAATTGCCATAAAATGCGGTGAATCTGCTTCCGGATCCACATTGCTGGCATCGACATCTTCTTGCACATCAAATCCATCATCAAGTCTGGATGAATCTAGCAGTAAGTTCCGTCTCGCATTCGACGTTTTCTGGCGCGACGACAAGCGCAACTCGCCGCTGCGCTGCATCGCTGAATCGCCGCCGCGTACTATCATCAAGTTCGACGATCCTTGCCGTCTCAACGCCAAAACCCTCTGCGACGTTTTATAATAGATGTGCTGCTTCAGCTCCCACATCAATTTAAAATGTAATTGATCCTTTTTCTGTTCCAGCTCGTTGTGGAGTTCCTTTAGCGCAGCTATACCAACTAGATTACCCTTTCCAAGTGTTACCGCTTCAACTAGCAATTCGGTGGCGTGTAGATAGTGTTTGCGATTCATGTACGTGTTCAATCGCTTCGGAACTTGTGTTATCTTTTCGCTGAAATACAAAAAAATCATCATTTATTGGTTTGGATTTAGTAATTCACTCTTCTTGCGCAGGAAATTGATGTAAAATGTATATTTCTTACCATTTTAAGACATTCCAACGCTTGAATTGCGCTAAAATATGGCGTCGGATGTGAAAAGTAATTTTCATTAAAATTCGCATTTTTAAAGCATTTTACGCGACTTGAAATCAATTAAAATAGCTGGGGAAATACATTTTTCATCAATTTCATGTGAAAATCGCATTGAAATCGATGGCGAAATGCAAAAATTCAATGAAATTGTTTGTGACTCGTTTAAAATGGTGTTTTGCTGCCTGTCAAAAACAATTTTATTCAATTTGTTCACGTCCACGATGTAATTGAAGCCGTTTCGATTTGCATGCGACTGGCAATCATTAGCAACGTATAGACGCTCTTCATTGATTTTAAGTGAAAACCGGATGAAAATCGCTTCCAAAATGCGATTTTTGAGTGAATTTTACTTTGTCAAAAACAATTTGCACTCGAAAATCGCATTTCTAAAGCATTTTTCATCCGGTTTTATATTAATTAAAATAATTACATTTCTTCGAGTAGTTGTATCATATACTTGTATTCCAGCCCTTCGATCCATAGCTTCTTCAATTCGTCCTTCTTGCAATGCAGCAACGTTTTGCACGCTTTTAGATTTTCCTTCACCGCGTGAATGCGTTTCTGCGCATCGCTGACTTGACCCGACATCGAACTAAATAGATGCATCACCTAGGTAACACGCAATTTATAATTAATAATCTAAATAAATTAAAGCCGGCCTTAATTCATCATACTTTTGTTAAATCGTCTTCGTGCCGCGATACCAGTTCATCCAATTTCCGATCGCTCAGCTTGTATTCCGTCTCCAATTTCGCCTTTTCGCGATCGCGCTGCTCGTTCGTTTCGCTAGCGGATAGCGTACGAATGACGGACATCAACAAGCCGCTCTGCGAATGCAAAAATTATCATCATTCACACCACATCATCATATTATTTATAACACTTACCGTTTCTTTGACGCCGGGTTTAACGCCGCGCGGCGGTTTAACGGGAGGAGGCGGTGGTGAACTATCCATGATTACTATTTAATTAACATGAAAAGGAAGAAGGAGTTATCGTTGTTGTTGAATTCTTGTTGACATGACGACAACGACAAGGATATAATTTCCTTACGTCGCCACACGTCGCCACCGTCGCCACATAGTGCCAACTGTCTATAAATTAATTTTCACATTTTTCAACCGATTTTCATACTTTATTTACTTACTACACTTAATTCGTTTCCATCCGAAGCGATTTACTTTCATCTGGTTGTGAATTAACGCATTTTATTGCCACAGTAACTTTTAGAATCAATAAAATTACCCAAATTGCATTAAATTAATACGAAATACCATAGAAATAAAGAATTTTTTCGACGTAGATGAGGCGCCATCTTGCGGACAGTAGCAACGTAACAACAAAACGGTGTCGTGCATTCGAATACGTTATTATATAGGAATTGGAACAATTGCGAATTTACCATAACCTGCAATTGCAAATAATAACAAAATCGGCGGCACGAACTCTTTCTGGGACACGGTTAGAATTAAATTAATTGGAGGAAGAGAAACGGTAGTGATAATGGAATTTTTATTTATTTCATCATCATTTGTAATTAATTATTATTATTCATCCATAATAGATTTGAGAAACAAGTTGTATTTTTATTTTTTTTTTTGGTTTAAATAGTTTGACTGATTCGCTCTCGCTTAATTTTATCAAGTTTTAACGACACCAAACAGAAAACACAAAAAATGATCTTTTTTGCATTTTCGTTATGTTGTTTTAATTATTTTCTTCTTTTTTGTTAAATTATCTAGATTCTATGTTTAATAAATAAATTCTTAGTTTCTTAGTTTTTTTGTTTACACATCTATGTTTTGTTTTTCTCATTAGAACACTACTGAAAGTATTTGCTCTCGTTTAAGTTTATTTATTTATATAAAATGTTCAATATATTTTTTGGTTTGTTTTCGGCTGCGCCGCATCGCGTTTACATTGCTGGCTTTGGGATAAATAGAAAAACCAGCAAGGTAAGAAGAGTGCATGTGCAGCACAGACACACGAAGAAAATCAACAGAAAAATGAAATTATATCCCCAGTCACAATTCGATTATCATCATTAATGTGTCACATGTCATGTTGTGACAGTGTTGTTGTAACCGAGAGATGATTATTTATCTCATTTAAAACATAAAAAAATAAATAGTTTGCTTTTATTATTATTATTTTTAACGTTCGTTTTTGTTTAGCATCTCCTCTCTATCTAAGTAATTAATTAATTAATAGTAAAACTTATAAATAATAAATTATTACATCGAAGATGTTTGTTTGTTTTTTGAAATTAAACTGCCGCGCTAAATTAATTTTATTTGTTTTTTTTTGAGAGATTTTTCGCAACAGCCAGCGAGGAAATTTAGATAATTTTTAACTAATTTTATTTTCTTTATATAAGTAGGGGGATACAATAAGTGCACATTATATAATTTAATTAATTTCGCTCAGTTTTTTGTTTGTTGGAAATTTGGAAACGTATTTTTTTGTAATGTTTTAACCTCTCTCGTGGTTAAATATTAGTTATTATAACAAATATCATCGCACAAAGTATGAAACAAATTCAAATTTCACAGTTTTTAGGAGAATTTTTAGTGTGGCTACACAGTGAATGTATCCCCACCATTCAAAATATGTTTTTTTTAACATTTTTGCTTTTTAATTATTTTTTATTTATCTAACTAACACCAATATTATAACACTAATAATATGTAATAAGTACGAAGCAACTGTTTCATACTTTGTGTGAACAGAATGGTTTTTTGCTTTTTTGCTTTTTTTATTATTATTATTATTTTTAATCATAAATTAGAAGTAACACTAGTTAAGGATAATAAAATTGTTAAATCATTCAACAGTTTTATTATCCTTTCCTCTCACACAATCTTATATAATGCAACATTACAACAACGAATAAATTATTAACCGAAAAACAAATGATATAGTAAATTTTTGTGGCTTAAAAATAAAAAGTACTACTTAAAGAAAATCATAATATAATAATAATAAATCAATAAGTTGTGTGGTTTTTGTCGCACCGTACCTCTAAACACTAACCATCAATGAAACAAATATATTACAAAAATTTACACAATTATTTTTAATTTATCTTTTTTTGTTGGTTTTTTCTTTATGTTATTATTAATTAATTAATTAAACTTGTCTGGTAAATAATTTTTTTTTGTTTTATAAATAACCATTTAATTGTTATTCACTTTAGAGATGTGGGCCCGGCAGCCAAGCAAAATATTATTATTATAGTTCAGTTGTTAAACATGTAGATAATGTGTGTTGGGCCGTCGGGATGAAATAATGGAAAGCTGAAAATGCAGACACCGTTTTTGGAGAGAAACACTTCACTTTGAAGTCATCATGGTGACGAACTCTGCAACAAACAAATAGACAAATTGTGATTAATTAATACACTTATTGTAATATATGTAGGGAATAAAAAAGGGTTGGTTGTTTGTAGTGGAAGAGAGAAAGTAGTAATAGTTGTAGTTCAAGTGAGACAATGAAACACAATCATGATTTTTTGTTTTTGTCATATTTTGAGGGATACAAACAAAACGGCGGGGGTGAAACAAACCACCACAACAAAGTGATATATATTGAGCTGCCCAAACGTCATCGACAAATTCACTGAAAAATCGCATTTCGAAAGCGATCTCGAGCCAGTTTTCACATGAAATCAGTGCAAAACCTCTTTCCCTTGGCGATTTATTCAAATCCCCGTCCAAATTTATGCGTTTTAAGCGTGGAATGAGTGAAAATAAAATTTTAAGGTTGGAATCACATTTTTTTGGGGGGGAAAACAAACCACAACAAAGTGATATATTGGATACAATATAATTGCGTTATTTTTTTGAGATAATTTTTTTAGAATTATAGGTCGCACTACACACACGTCGTAAATTCTTTGTAAATATTTTCTACTAATCGGTCGCGAAATATTTATTTACATTCCACACAACAAACGTCAAATTTCATGACGGTAATTGCATATGTGCTAGCAAATCACTTAATTTTTACATTTTTCCATCGATTTTTACATGAAATTGACGGAAAATATCTATCGCATGCTGTTTTTACTCATTTCGCATCTTGATTCGCTTCGAAAATGCGATTTTTCAGTGAATTTCAATTTGACGTTTCATCAACATTCAAACGACAAAAACAATTCACTCAAAAATCGCATTTTCGAAGCCGAGATTCAAGATGCGAAATGAATAAAAATATTAACGGAAAGGCAGTTTGCATCGCAGATTCCATGTGAAAGCCGCATGCATCGAAATCGCTTAGAAAAATCGTAAAACTTTTCAAATATTTATTTACATTCCACGCATAAAACCTAGTTGTCAAATTTCATGGCGGCGGTAATATCGTTCTCTCTAATTGATGAATCAATCGATTCAATTTTAATTAAGTTAACAACAACATGTTCACGTTTCGCCTTTTTATGGTTGCAAATCAATCAATCGACTAATAACACAACAACCAACATCGACGACGACACATTTTTAGGTTATGATTCACGCCATATTATATTATCATATCGCCGTTAGTAGAGAATTGAATCATACATCGCGCGCGCTGTAAAAAATAATTTGAATTTAAATTAATTTAAAAACACACAGACGTTTTAATACATTTTTTTCGCGAACGCGCGCGCGCGCTATCAGCAAATTTGTAACAACCATATGTGTATTACACATCAACATCGAACATCGATGATAAAAACAAACATGCAAACGAAACGAGTCAAGTTACACAATTATTACTATTAGCAATATTAAATTTAATTTGTGTCGTGATATCCCAAAATTTTTTGCGTTTTTTTTGCTAATAATCGCCCCAATTTGGGGGAGCAACGAGTGGAACATCAATAATTTATAAACATAAACGTAGTCTCTCTATTGTTTTTTTGTTTTGTTTTTAGTATTCATTTCGTAATAATTGCCGTACGACATGAAAAGAAAGAAAGAAAGAAAGAAAAACGTCGCAAACAAATCGATAATAAAACTACGTTTATGTTGTTGTTGTTATATATATGGTAGGCATTAATCAAGCGCGCAAATCAATGAAGATAGCTGCGTATTTTGTGTATGTGTGGTGTAACAAGTACGTGTGGTGGAGGTGCACAACTGCTCATATCACAACATGCGACTTTTTGGTTTTTTGTTTCAATTTTTTTTTGTATATAATAGAATAATCGTGGTGATGGTATTTTTGTAGCATTCACGTTTACATATATAATAAATGTTTTGTTTTTAAATTATTATTTATATATAAAGCTACGAGTACTACGACTGACCAGCTTGAAGCGCTTTGTGTAGCCGAATACCGACTGAAAACTATGAGAGCAAGCGCACGGAAATCTGCAATAGGAGAACACTACCAGTCACATCTCAATTAGTAGAGCACCGTTTTGTGTATTTGTTGCTTGTTGTTAATAGTAATGTTGTATTGTCATCATCATGCTCCTCATCATCATCGTAAGCGTCAGTATTCCACCACATCATACAAGTTATTGTTGACCACGTCGACGGCGCGAGGATAAGAAGAAGAGGACCACACCCTCGCGCGCATATATACAACTACGCGCTCCGTCGCCGTCGTCGGTTACACCCTCACACAACAGCAGCAGCAGCAAGACCGAACATATAAAAATCAATGCGCTCGGGGAAAGTGGAGCGCACACACCATCCCACCCCCATTTATCTAGGTTAGTGGAATGTTGACGCGCGCAGATGTTGTATATATATTTATACGTGTCTGTGTGAATGTGTATTTGTATGTATGTGTGTGTGTGTGTGTGCAAAACGTATTTTTTTTGCAGATGTATCGCGCGAGATGGACATAACATGCATGATTTTGACGAAAACGACGACTCTCCTTCATCAATCATTAAATATAAATACAACTACAAAATTAAATCGGGTGTAATAAAATGTTATTAAATAAACCAACGTTGTACCAAAACATAAAGCAGCGTACCTTCGTAATTTACTTGTCCATCGCCGTCAATGTCCGCCTCCCGAATCATTTCGTCGACCTCCTCGTCGGTGAGCTTCTCGCCCAAGTTGGTCATAACGTGACGCAGCTCCGCCGCCGAAATGAAGCCGTTGCCGTCCTTATCGAAGACGCGGAACGCCTCACGAATCTCCTCCTCGCTATCGGTGTCCTTCATTTTGCGCGCCATCATCGTGAGGAATTCGGGAAAATCAATCGTACCATTACCTGGTGGTGAATTAAAACACAAAGGTCGCTCAATCCAATCAACAACATACACAAAAAACAACACTTATCGTGAGATAATAATTTTATCGAGAACGAGAGTGAATTTGTTGGTCGTTTTGGCACACAAACAAGTCGTTTTTTTTTTATTTTAAAAATTTTCATATCTAATCTAAATTCAATACAACAAATTAATGTAGGTGGATTTGTATTAATCATCCGCCAAAGTGGCTCGCACACTATCAATTATTTGCTAATTAATCGAATTTCGAGGTAAAATCGAACGATAAAACCTAACCTAAAAATAACGCGCATATATATGGATGTATATGTGCGTGTATGTATGTGTGTGTGTAAACTGCATCTCTAATTAAAGACGCACGCATACATACACACACACACATATTGTTTCGATAGGAAGTACAGTTAACGTGTTATATTGCAAATTATTGACACCCGAAAATATTGTCAAATGTCAAAATATATGGTATGGTATGGTATAGCTTACCATCGGCGTCGACTTCATTAATCATATCCTGGAGTTCTGCCTCGGTGGGATTTTGGCCTAGCGATCGCATTACGGTGCCTAATTCCTTCGTCGTAATCGTGCCATCACCATCCTTATCGAATAGCGAGAATGCCTCTTTGAATTCCGCAATTTGTTCCTCGGTTAATTGGTCAGCCTACAAAACAACAACGTAGATGGAAAAAAAGTGTGTATATAGATTACGTTATATACGCGCCATAATTGTTAGTTTAGCAAAAAGGGTGGCGAATCGCCGAATGCAGCAGCAATGAATATATGTGACGGCTCAATTAGCGCCCCCGTTTTGTATTGACAGCGCCGGAAAGCAACAGATCGATAACGTGATGTGTAATTCGCATCTGTATATTTGATAGAGCAATATACCGGCGATGGTGCAATTATTAATTTGCCCCCCGCCGTTTGTGTTGCGATTTGATCGAAAATACCAGCGAGCATCGATGCTGCACTGTATCGTAATGGATGTGGGATGGTGGATGCAAGCGAAAATTTACTCACCATTTCGATTATTTAAGATTTGTGTATGTGTGTGCACAGTTTTATAATATCCACAATATAGATGCGAACAGCTCCAACACCCAATATGTGTACGCGTCGACGACTTGTAGCCAACTGTGTTCGGTTTTGTTGTTATGCGTTCGTTATAGATGACGAAGTGTGAAGGGGGTTGGACGCAGAGTTTGCTGCTCTGCGCTCTGAAGCGTTTCGGTTACTGCTATATGACAGCAGACGAGTAATATTCCTACGCCGCAAGCGATCATCGATAAATTCAACGCTTTAGCGACGAAATATCGCTGTGGAAGTTTGCACAAATGCTTGCAAAACGCCATTCGTTCCATTTGCATTGTAAAAATCGGCTTGTTTTATATAAATTTTTGCCAATTTCGATGTGGTACTACTTTTTGATGGGGGCGCCACCGGTCGTTTGCGCTATAACGGGCGCGGCTTGTTTACAACGTATGTTGGTGAAATGCCGCACGACGATTGGCTGATACGTACCTGCAATGCGTCAAGCGGGAAACTTGTTATAGCACACGGCGGCGGGTAGTACAGCACATACACGCGTTTCGAGCGCGAATCTAGGATGCGCAGCAGCAGCGCGAACGCGTTTTTCGGGAAAACAACGACGTTGACGCTGCTGCTGCTGCTGTTACTGCTGTTAGCGGTGGTGGTGAATTCTCTGCTGCTTTGCGGCGTTATGACGCCCACCACCACCTTGATGCACAACAATTCATCAACAACAAATAAATACGCTTTTACTTTATTAATATTTTTTTTAATTTAAATTCAACAACTTTAATTCAATTAGTTAATAATAAAACAATAAATATTTATCACATACAACAATACATTGGATTGTTTCAATTTTCTTTTTTTTACAATTTGTGTGTGTGTGATTTATGCAACCCAAATTGCATCTTATTACCATCATTACCACTATTATCACACAACATTTAATTTACATTGGTTGTTTTTTTTTTGGAATACTGACACAATCATCATTCGAATGCAGTTACGAATGTATTAATAACAAAAAATATGATTTTCGTATTATCGACACCATCAATCATCATCATCACCCATGTGATTAACTAATAAATTAAAAAACAAAAAAGGAATGTTTCTCTTCTTCTTCTTCTTGTAGATGTTGTGGTTTTGATTTAATCGAAGCCAAAGAAGTGTGGTGTACCCGACACGTTAATGGAAGTGTGTGTATAGGAAGTGCTGGTAGTTTCCAACCCGTTGTAATTGCGCGTTAATTGCCATCATCAGTTGAGATTGAGCTTCCCAAACGTCAAATCAAATTCATTTAAAAATCGCATTTTGCAAGCGATTTTAATTCAGTTTTCACATGAAATCAATGAAAAATACCCTTCCCTTGCTATTTATTGAAATTCTCGTTGAAATTGGTCAATTTTAAGACCGGAATGAGTGAAAACCAAAATTTGAGGTTGGAATCACATATTCACTCATTTCGACGTTAAAACGGCATCGATTCGAACGGCGATTTCGATAAATAGCAAGGGAAAGACGTTTTACATTGAGTTCATGTGAAAACCGGGTTGAAATCGCTGCGAAAATACGATTTTTGAGTGAATTTCAATTTGACAGACTGCGCTCTTCCCAAACGTCAAATCAAATTCATTCAAAAATCGCATTTTGCGAGCGATTTTAATTCGGTTTTCATATGAATGCGATGCAAATTGTCTATCGCTTGCTACATTTGTCACCCATCCGGATTGAAATTGATGCGTTGATCATCGCTCGCCGAATTGTGTTGTACTCGCCGCCCATGGAGGATTCCAGCACCTTGCCGCCGTCCACAAATTGTGTACCTTGAACACATAACAAAAAAACATATATTTAATCAAGCGATTACGGCAATTAAGTCTCGCATTGAACAATACGCCGATTTTTTTGATTAGATAACACAAAAACAATTCAAATAATCGATAATTACTTAATTTGCGATCACACTACAGCGCGCGCTTATACTTATCGCGCATATAATACACATGTTTACCGAATAATGTGCAAAACGAGCTGATAAATTCGTGGCATTTTTGCGTCGTCCCCAACTAACGAAACAAAAATGCAATTTTCCAAATCGATACCGCTCTCTCGCATATTTATTATTATTATGATTTGCTTGTATTTTTAATATATAGAGGGTAATCATACACACCCAACCAACCATGCGTTATATAATCATTGCTTGGGCGATGAATTTTGGCCGGGGCTTCGCGTAGCGTCGTCGTCGTCTCCCAATTGCTGCAGTGACTTTACGTGCTGCGTGCGGGGATTAATGGCGACCACACATTCCTCTGCTTGAACATCATCATGTGGCAGCAAGCCGACGCTAAAACACACAACATCACCTAAATAAATAAACTCTGCGCCTTTGGTTTGGGGACAAAACTACAAACAAGATGAAGGATTGTGGTTACTTGTGGGTTGCATTCAAATACCCACCATGTGTGTAGTATGTGAGATGTGAGAGCGGGAATATTTTGGGTAGCTTCTTATACAGTTCAGCTAACAGAAACCATACACTTCGAGGTAGCGCAGCATGTAAGCGTCGCGTTGAGGTCCCGGGTCGCGGGGATTATAGCTGCTTATCTCGGAGCTGGCGCTACTTCACTCAACCTGCCTGCGCTCTACGCATCGTAATGCTGCAATACTATGTGTGCTTGTGTAATGAACCTAAAAAAAACAATTAAATTAACAATAAATTGCAGCAATTAATAATAATTGAAGGAATTACTCGCAGTCTTTATCATCGCGCTTAAGTCGGTCGTGTGTACATTTGGAAGACGAAACGCGCCGCGTATCGCGCTTTTCCGATCGCATTCTCGGGCACCACATCCGAGGGCATGCTGGACCCTCTCTCGTGTACAGATTCTTCCACTATTCCAACATCTACTTGTTGGCGGTGATTAGCGCGCCCTCCTCACCGCCCGCTTGAGTGCAAGCAACTCCAAGTGCGCGCGCTTTCACATTCATCCAAATTCCAAATTGTCCGGGGATACTCCTCATCGATGATTGCCGCCTCTCAAACACTATTTATTGTCATTCGCAATGAAATCGATGCGTTTTAACGTCGGAGTTAGTGAAAATGTTATTCCAACCTTACTTTTTGATTTTCATTCATTTCGGGCTTAAAACGCTGCAATTTAATTACGAATAGTAATAAATAGCAAGGGAAATATGTTTAACATTGATTTCGTGCAAAAACCGGGCCGAAATTGCTTCCAAAATGCGACTTTTGAGTAAATTTCATTTGACGTTTTGGCAAGCGCAATCCGTTAAAAAGAAATTCACTCAAAAATCATGTTTTCGCAGCGATTTCGCCGCTTCTTTCGCATAAAATCGATGTTAAATGAGTGAATCCAGCAATTTTTAATACATACGCTTTGTTTTTCGGTCGCAAAACGTTGAAAATTAATGAATTTCTTCCTCGTAGTGAAGGATAAACAAACATGGCGGATATGTTGCATTGACAAATTATAAATTTATCAATTTCTCCGGCAAAATCTTGCATTTTCCGCAATCCCACTGCCTAAAATCGATGTTAAATTAGTTTATTTATCCATTTTTAATACGTACGCTTTGTTTCTACGCCGAGAAACACGAAAATGAATGCAGTTTAATGCTTTTATTATTGTTTACCAAAACAATGCAATAATGTTTCAAGAAAAGTTAGGTTAGATTCAGTTTATTTTCGGTGTGGCCTTGGATGCGTCTTCAAACATATATTACATCTTCAAACATGTAATAAAACACATAAATTGTAATAAAATTTAATGAAATTAATAAATATTTACTTTTGAAATTTGATGTAGCGCCACCTCGACGAGAATAGCTAAACACGCTATAATGATTCGTCCTAATTCCTATTGCAAACGTTTCGCTTTCTTTCAGTTGGTGTTCGTGACAATGTTGGCAATATTGGCGGCGTAAAATAATTAGAAACGTCATCGTAAATGAATCCAATCCACCACATCAAGCGAATAATTAAATACTAAGCAAAACGACTACATTAAACTACACCTTGTTTCCAATTACTAATAGTAAGCACGGTTGATTAGTTCCTTAATTAATTAATCAAGTAAATAGCATGGTACTACATAATAAAGAATGGTAAGAACAAAACACAAAATGGATGGGATGATTTTATGTGTGTGTATTTTCTGTTTGTTTGTTTGTAGATGCAATTCATGTTGTTGTTCAGCCGACAAGGCAAGCTACGTTTACAAAAATGGTACAATGCACATCCGGATAAGCTGAAAAAGAAGATCACACGCGAGCTGATCACGATGATATTGTCACGCAAGCCAAAGATGTGCAGCTTTCTCGAATGGCGGGACTTGAAGATCGTCTACAAGCGGTGAGTAATGTCTATATAATTGCACAACACAACTATTGCCCACTTGATTATGATATATATAACTGATTTGCAGCTATGCCAGCTTGTACTTTTGCTGTGCCATCGAACAGGACGATAACGAGTTGCTCACATTGGAGGTGATTCATCGCTACGTGGAGCTGCTTGACAAATATTTCGGAAGCGTAATTATTCTAACCTAACTAGTAACGATTTGCTGATTTATCTGTTATTTGTGAAATATAGGTGTGCGAGCTGGATATTATATTCAACTTTGAGAAAGCGTATTTCATACTCGACGAACTCCTGCTCGGCGGCGAGATACAAGAGACAAGTAAAAAGAATGTGTTGAAGGCGATCGCCGCGCAGGATCTATTACAAGAGGTTAGTGATGGTGATAATTGCATTGATTTGTAGAGTTCGTTTTGTTTGGTTTTATTATTATTAATTATTATTATCGATCCACACACATATTACCTCTACTTTACACGTTCGTATTTGCCGGTTGCACTATAACTCACTTACTTGTTTGTTTGTTTTTTGATTTTTTGGTGGTTGTTGTATTTTACGGGGATTGCACTTTGAAAAACCATGTCAAAAATAATTTCCCTCAGAAATCGACATTCTTCATTCGATTTCGATGCTTCTTTCGCGTTGAAATTGATGCGATTCCAACCTCCTCACTTTTCGATTGCATTCACTCATTTCAACGGTAATTTCAATGAATAACAAGGGATAGACATATGCATCGATTTCAAGTGAAAACCGCATCGAAATCGCTGCGAAAATACAATTTTTGAGTGAATTTCAATTTGACGTTTTGCACTTCCCATGCGTCATAAAAAAATTCACTCAGAAATCGTGTTTTGAAGCGATTTCGACCCGGTTTTCACATAAAATCAATGTAAAATGTGTGTCCCTTGCTATTTATCGTAATTCCCGTTCGAATTGATGCGTTTTTATCCCGGGAATGAGTGAAAATCAAAATGTGAGGTTTGAATCAAATTTTCACTAATTTCGACGTCAAAACGGCTTCAATTTTGGTGTAGATTTCAATAAATAGCAATGTAAAGACGTGTAACATTGATTTTAGGCGAAAGCAGCAACAAAATCGCTTTCGAAATGCGATTTTTGAGTGAATTTCATTTGACGTTTAACGTTTGGAAAGTTTAATCTGTCATAGAGGATAAATTCACATACACACACATCTAAATTAATAATAATTTTTCACACAATGCTTATTTTTTAAATAATCAAATTTGATATTATTCAAATCGTTAAAACAAACATAAACTATCTCTGTTTCTTCATTCTTGTGTTTTTCTTTTTTTCTCCCTTCTTCTACTCTACCACATTTTGTGTGCATCTCGACCGAAACAAAAAAAAGGATCTAAACAACAAATAACATTTTTATTATTTCGTTTCTTTTTCCTTTAATTTTACTACTTTTACCATAAATAAAATAATTGCTTTTCTTTATTGCGACTTGGTAAGATAGAATAATATTAATTGTTCGATGATGAATAAATTAATTAATAATTATTAACATAATTGATTATGCGCATGTAGTTAGTATTGAACAAAAAAATTGTAGATATTTTTCTTGGATTTTGATTTAGTTTAGTAAAATTAGTTAACTCTGCACAAAACATTAAACTGACTGTACAAAATTAGTAGTTAATTACAAATAAAATGTTGTATAATAATAAATAATAAAATAAAAGCGATAACAACTAATCATTTTATTGCCTCAAACAACAACAACAACAACAAATATTTTATAAACGATTAGTTTGGTAGGAGAGCAAGCGAAACGGGTTCACGTCTATGGTGGTGGTAGCATATTATAGTTATCTGTAATCATTTTGCTGCTGATGTTGCTTTATTTAAAAAAAAAGTGTAATTGTAGATAATAATTGTTGTGTGCGTGTGTGTATATGTATATATATATATCACTTATCACTTACTATCTTTACTCTACTTTGTGCTTCTTTCTTTCTTTCTGTCTTCAATATTTTGTTTGTGATGTTTGTTGTTGTGGTGTTTTTCTGTTTCATTTGAATTCATTGGTGGTTGGTAGGAAAAAAGTGATTATTTGATGATTCAACAATAAAATATAATTATTTATTTGGTTGTTGGTATGAATTCTGACCGCATTTTTTACTCTGCGATACAACAACATAAGTTTAATGATTTTTCATGTTTTTCAACTCTCCACCTCTGAGACATCACAATGTAACCATTTTGCAACGAAATTTTTGTGAACATCAATGTGGAAAAAACCATGAAAATGTCACTCATCACTCATTTTATTAACATTTTTCATTGATTTTTCTTATTTTTCACCAAATGCTAGATTGTGATGTCCCAGAGGGTGTAGATGTAGAAAATTTTGAAGAAAATCGAACGACAAAAAGTCGCAAATCTCAAGTTTGACAGTTTTCCTCTCAATTTTCACATTTTCGAAAGGGATTTTCTTTAATTTCTCACTGACTACCTCTAAGACATTACAATGTTACATTTTGCAATGAAATTTTTGTGAACATCGCTCGGAAAATGTGGAAAAAACGATGAAAATGTCATTTTCTTGACATTTTTCATTGATTTTTTGTGTTCTTCATTCACGTATATTATATCATATAATGAATCAAATCATCACTTTTTTTAACAAATAATTTATTAATTTAATTAATTACAATAATACTCATCGAAACATTTGTTTTCTTTTCTTTTTTTGGTTTTAATTCTTAATCAATCAATCAATCAATCAACCACTAATAAATACATCATACCTTAACTTAACTTAAAACTAAAAAATATTGAAATAATAAAAGGAGGAGGCAATTGATGGAGCTTTAAGGGATATTGGTTTGATCTAATTCATAATAATCTGAATATTGTTAAAAGTTGTCATATAATAACACTTGTACGGTTATTTTCCTTCTTCCAATTAAAAATTAAATTAAAATCAAATCAAAAAAACACGCTAAAGTTTGTTGGTTTTTAACTATATATATATTTATTATTATAAATGCGGTCAAGGTGCTTAGAGAGTTATTAGCGCACATTTTATCGATTTGTGAGAAAAAATGGGAAATTATAAATGAATGAATGAATGAATTGAGAATCTTGTTGGATTTGTAATGCACACAATACTAATAATATAAATATTTATTAGCGCACAGCACAAAATGTAGTATGTCTTTAAAAGTCAACAAACTTTTTAAGTTTTTCGTAGTTCGTAGAGTTTGCATTAATGCATTGAATTAGTTTTGGTATATTAATTAATTATTGTATAACAACTAATTATTAGTAAATATGATGTCTTAATAAATAATATTAACTAACTAAATTAACCTAAATCTTTATGTATATTTAATTCATAAATTATATTTTGAGAAATAATAAATTTTGTTTTCATTTTGTCTCTTTTTTTTGCAGGAAGAGACACCACAAGGCTTTTTTGAAGATCACGGGTTAGGATAATAATAATAATTGCAAAGCGAAAAAATATTATTAATTTATTGTATTTGAATTTGATTAAAAAATAATTATTTCATTTCACTCAAAATAATATTTTAAATTTTGCACATTGTTAATCAGTGTATTTTTGTGCTCAATTAAGCGAGGAGAAGAAAAACTCAATCAATCACAACGTGTACTTAATTAAAAATAATTTTTATATATATAAATAAAGTAGATATCGTTTCATTTTTAATCTGGAGCAGCGTATGCATTACCCGAAACAGAGATGACGCTCGAATGCGCGAAATAATGTAGGTGAATGGGCGGGCCAGGTGATTGGAGAATAATCATCATCATCATTGGAATTGGAATTGGGAATAATAATTGTGTAATCCGTTGCGTCGTCGCGACGTCGAAGCAGCAAAAATCACCTCTTTGTTTGTTTGTTTGTTAAAATTTGTTAAAACACATAAAATTGTAATAAAATTGTAAAGAATTGCTGTTTGTTGTGTGTGTGCGCGCGCGCGCGCTGATGTTGGTGTATGCGTGCGCGCATTTCGAACAACATCAATCCGGCAGCACCGCGCCGCCGCCGTCGACACCAACCACCACCACCAATCTCTCCCGTTCAGCAGCGTTCAGTAATGGTCAGCTGTGTCGTCGGGGTGATTGCGCCGCGAACCGGGTTTGTGTTGTTTGTGGATGAGAAATGCGCCATCATAGGCAGCAGTATGTAACTCTGCCAGCGACCAGTGTTGTCGTTGTCCAAGAAGTTGCTGCTGACCTAGAACAACAACTACGGCCACGCAACCACAATGTGCCCATCACACAACGGCTGCGACGACATCACATAGACGTCGTTGTTCCTCTGGTGGTGTAAACTATGCGTCGTGTTGCTGCCGCTGCTGTTGTTGCCGCCGCCGCTGCCGCTGCTGCTAGCCGCATACCCAACCACCAACAACAACCAACTATACTACTACAACAACAACAACAACAACACTACAACGGTGAAAATCTGGCGTGAGACCGTCCGCCCGCACACCACAGCGTGTCGGGGGTCGTCGTTCGTCGAGTGATGGCGTCGGTGGCATCAGGTCTGACCGAACCGCCCGCCACCCATGGGCACACATTCGGCAAGAAGACCTTCCACAAGCCAACCTACTGCCACCACTGTAGCGACATGCTATGGGGCCTCATTCAGCAGGGCTTCATCTGCGAAGGTACCACACACACAAATGAATGCTAATAATAATTATCTATCATTCTTCCCCCCCCCACCCAACAAATTGTTGCGCCTTTTATAGACGTTTTATTTTTTATTTACCCTCCATGGTTTAGTAGATCATGGTGGTAGTGATAATTCCCTATTATATATACATATATATATAATACAAGTGCTATACTCTTCTTCTTCTTCTTCTTCATCTTCTTCTTCTACTTCTCCTCCAACAACCGTGTGTGCTGTGCGATTCGGCGGCGGTGGCGCTTCCATTTTCGCGCATCGATCTCCTCTCGCACAGCTATGTATATACATATATATATATATGCTGCGAATTCTCCTTCTCCTCCTGCTTTACACCACCCGCATCACATCATCATCATCACCATCGTCGTTCTCGTCCTCTCCCTGCTTGCTTGCTTATTGTAACAACACACGGTTGACGACGATGATGATGATGATGATGGATGACGTCAGTTCGGTATATGTATAATCATTGAGTAACATATATAAATACAGAAGAAAAAATCGTTCATTCTGAACCAACAACACACCATTTCGGCTAAATTTAGACACCGACTAGGAGACGACGCAGTGCGATGATATTATTGGTGTGTGTGTGTGTGTGTGTGTATTTGTGTGTCAATTCGTTTTTATATTTTAGGTCAAATACACTCACACACTAGCTAAAGCAACAATTTGATTTGATTCCCGAAAATTTCGATAAATTTAAACATTGCAGTGAAAATTAACAATATTTTGTTCGTTAATCGCTGAAATTTCGCTAAATTGCAACAATTACAGCAAAACCTGTCAATATTGAACTCGAATTTCTTCAATTGTCATGAATTTTGTTTAAATGAAAGATGCGTTGAAATCGCTCGTCGATAAACACGATTTGTTGTCAAATAGAAATTCAGTTAAAAATCGTATTTGCGCAACGATTTTCATCCGGTTTTCGCTTAAAATCAATGCAAGATGTCTTTCCCTTGCTATTTATTAACATTTGCATTAAAATTTTGAGCGATTTAACGTCAGAATGAATGAAAATGTAATCCAACCTCACTTTTCGATGATTGCACATTCATTTTGATGTAAAAACGCAACGATTTCAATAAATAGCAAGGGAAAGACAATTTGCATCGATTTTGAATGAAAACCGGATCGAAAATGCACTGATTTTTGAGTGAATTTCAATTTGACAGACCGGACTTGCCAAACGTCACAAACAATTTCACTTAAAAATCGCATTTTTCAAGCGATTTTGATGCTTCTTTCACATGAAATCAATGTTAAACATGTTTCGCTTGCTATTTATTGTCATTCGCAATGAAATCGATGCGTTTTAACGTCACAATAAATGAAAATGTAATTCCAACCTCACTTTTTGCTTTTCACTGTTTTTCCATCTTAAACCGGCATCGATTTGGACGGAGAATGCGATAAATATCAAGGCAAACACATTTTACATTGGATTTCATGTGAAAACCAAAGAAATCGTGCAGATTTTGACAGGTTTTACTGTAAATTGTCATTAATTCACAAACATTTTCATTTTTTCATTGACGTGTATCTATAATATTCGAAATAGAATGGATAGAATTTCATATAGATAACGTGTGCTGCTAGCACACTAGGTGGAATCGTTAATTTCAGTGTCAACAAGTTTTCGATCGGGGCCGAGCGCGCGCGTTTTATTATTATTCATCATCGGCAAGGCAAAAGCGGCAGCAAGCGGGAAAAACGGTGGAAAGAACCGACGACGACCTAATTCACTCACAAATATTGGTTATTATTTTGTCCTCGCGTATTTTTGCATGTTTTTTCTCTATCAAATTTCACTCTGCTTTGATACTAAATATAAATGACATGTTTTTTAAACAAATTTTCGATTGTGGATGAATTCTGTATTGTTTCAGCTAGTTTTGTGCTACAAATCATTTAAATTTTCCTTTTTCTTTGTAACATTTTGCTTGGTTAAAGCGAAGCGAATCCGATCATCTTCGGCTTGTTGTTGTTTTTTTTTGCTTAATTTCGTATGCAATGTAGTATTTCTATCATTTGAGCGGTAACGTTGCGCGGCGCATCGCATCATCATCATCATCGGGTGCCCACCATCATCTAAAAATATAATAAAATGTTTATTTTGTTGATATGAAAACAAACGAATATGCCGCCAGCTAAAAATAGCTACACCTCTCTATACTACATATTTGTAAGGATGTACAATATGTGTAAATGTGCGCGCGGCCATATCTCGCACATAATATACCGAAACAAACACACAATCGCTCGAAAAAATGCGCGATTTTTAAGTGGTAAATGCAATTGGAATTGTATTTTCATTTCATTGCCGCCTCTTAAAATGCATCGATCTCGTTGCGGATTTCAACAAATAGTAGGGGAAAAGCATTACACATTGATTTTAAGTGAAAGCAGCATCAAAATTGCCCGAAAAATGTGACGTTTAAGTGAAATTTGTTTTTGACGTTTTTGGCAAGTTGGAAATGAGGTTGGAATCACACATTTTCACTCGTTGTTGTCTCAAAATGCATCGGATTTCAATGAGGGCTTGAAAAATGCACTGATTTTTAAGTGAATTTCATTTGACATTGGGTTTGGAAAATCGTATTTTCGCAGCGATTACGATGCGGTTTTCGCTTAAAATTAATGTTTCACATCTTTCCCTTGCTATTTATCGAAATCCTCGTTCGAATTGGTGCGTTTTAATCCTGGAATGAATGAAAATCAAAATGTGAGGTTGGAATCACATTTTCACTTATTTCGACGTTAAAACGGCTTCGATTTGGAGGGGAATTTTGATAAATGGCAAGGGAAAGATGTTTTACATTGATTTCCAGCGAAAACCGTATTGAAATTGCTTCCGAATTGCGTTTTTTGAGTGAAGTTCAATTTGACATTTTGCACTTCCCAAACGTCATAAACAAATTCACTTAGAAATCGTGTTTTTTGATCGGATTTCGATGCCGTCCTTTGCTGAAAATCAATGAAGAATTGCTTGCTATTTGTCACCCATCTGCATTCGAATCGAAGCGGTTTTAAAACCCGGTTGGAATGAGTGAAAAATCAATTTTGGAGGTTGGCATCACATTCAGTTCACTCATTGCAGGCTTAAAATGCATCGGATTTCAAATAAATAGTAAGAGGAATGGGGGCATTTTACATAGATTTTAAGTTGAAAACCGGGGGGATTGAAATCGCTTGAAAAAATGCTCAAATTTTGGATGAAATTGTTTTTTGACGTTTGACGAAATTATTGATGAAACGTCATTTATTTACATACATGATTTAACTGTAGTATTTGCTTTGCTTATTATTATTATAAATTTTAATTTATTTAATTATTCGCGCGCGATTTTTCATTATTTCTATATTAATTTATAAACGTGTGCGCGTCCGCTGCCGTGCGCCGCCTATTATTGATTTATTTGCAAATCTTGTGCAATGGATTTGACGTCATATACCCCATCGTCGTCGGCGTCGGCAGCGAGCGAGCGAGCGATATGACGTCAGTAGTAGTGTTCGTTTTTCGGCGTCGACGCAATGTGCTGCTGGAGGAGAGCAAGCTATAGCTTGGCGATGATGGCGCGATATAACACACACACACACACATAGAGATAGATATATATATATATACTGTGTTTCCATTTCGGTATACTCTTAATACATACATACATATGATGCCCGTTTGACCTACTTTTCCACAGCACACACATACCATATAGTACATACTATGCTATGCTATGCTATATGCTATAAGCTGGCTTCATTTCTTTGTCCTTTTTCTGTTTTTGCAACAACACAAACAGCAAAACATGCACGTACAAACACTTGATGCGGTTATTAGCGCGCGCTCTTGCTTTACTTCTTGTTGTCTTGGCGTCGTTGTCAAGTAGCATCATCTAAAGAAATACAACATATAATTAGAATTTAATTCATCAGCGGACTTGCCTCAAAATCTCAGAATAGTAGTCTCGATTCTCTGATATTTTCGCAACGATTTCAAGAGGGTTTTCACATGAAATCAATGTAATACATCTTTCCCTTACTATTTCTCGAAATCCCCGTTCGAATCGAAGCCGTTTTCATGTAGTCATTAGTAAAATGGTGATTTCAACCTCAAAAATGGATTTTCACTCATTCCATTCGCTTAAAACGGCATCAAATTTGGACGAGAATGTCAATAAATAACAAGCGATAGACGTTTTTTACATCAATTTGAAGCGAAACAAGCATCAAACTCGCCCCCGATGTGCGCTTTTTGAGTGAATTTATCTATGACACCTTGCACTTCCCAAACCCAATCTCAAATGAAATTCACTCAAAAAATCGCATATTTCGAAAGCGATTTTGATGCTGCTTTTCACATGAAATCCAATGTTAAACGTCTTTCCCTTGCTATTTATCGAAATTTGCACCCAAATTGAAACCGTTTTAACATTGTAATTAATAAAAATGTGATTTCAACCTCAAAAATGGATTGCTCACTCATTCCAGTCCTTAAAATGCATCAATTTCAACGCGAATGTTAATAAATAGCAAGAGAGAAGTATGGAACATTGATTTTATGTGAAACAAGCATCAAAATTGCTTCCGAAATGCACTGATTTTTGAGGGAAATTGTCTTTGACAGATTGAGCTTCCCAAACCCAATGTCAAGTGAAAATCACTCAAAAATCGCATATTTCGAAAGTGATTTTGTTGCTGGTTTTACATAAAATCACTCTATTACTTACTGATCTAGAATTGACAAATATTACATCGTTTAGAGGTTATGTCAAAAATCACATGTTTGGTTTTTTTCAAGCGACTGATTCTGATTGTTTTAGCATATAGAGGGCGTTTTATCCTGTAGTGATAGGCAACCGATATTACAAGCAAATTCAAATTTACCGCGCTCCTCCTTGATGATAACACTAAAAATTTTACCTTCAACTGAGAAGAGCTGAGAGAGTTTATTGTCGTTGTTATTGTTTTGATATTGAAGAGAGTAAGACATTTGACTTACTTTAGAGTGAGTTCTTTATATATGTACAATAAAGTATGCAGTGGTTTTCTTCAATCTCACCGGATTCCTGGTGGTACCAACAGCATGTTAGAGAGGATGATGTATCAAACATTGATTTTAAGCCAAAACCGCATCAAAATCGGTGGGTAAACACGATTTTTAAGTAAAATTATCTTTGACGCAAACGTCAAATTGAAATTGCACTCAAAAATCGCATTTTTCCATCGATTTCAACGCTTCTTTCGCTCATAATCGATAAATCAATGCGTCCCCTTACTATTTATCACCGCAATAATTATAATTATTACAGTTAAACTAGATTAAAATACAACTCTAAAAACACCATAATTTTTGTATTCATCGTGATAATTGTAGAGTATTATATTACACATTTCATTTGATTTCCTTTCATTTGTGCTGCTTTTTTTTTCGTACGTATTTATTTATAATATTTACGTGGTGAATAGATCAAACACGTGCTTAACACAATTTTGTATAACTAAAAATACACCTATGCGCTTATTATTATTATTATTATTGTGTGTTGTAGCAGCAGCAGCAGAGCAAGACAGGTAGCTCGCTCACTTTATCCTTCAGACAGACTTGTCAAACTTTAAATTGAAATTCATTCAAAAATCAGTGCATTTTCGCAGCGATTTTCACTTAAAATCAATGAAGAGTGTCTTTCCCTTGCTATTTCATTAACAACCACCTTGAAATTGATGCGTTTTAACGTCAGAATGAGTGTGCAATCGAAAAGTGAGGTTGGAATCACACATTTTCACTCATTCCAATGTCAAAACGGCTTCGATTCTAATGCGAATGGCAATAAATAGCAAAGGAAAGACACACTTGATTGATTTTGAGCCAAAACTGGATGAAAATCGCTTCGAAAACACGCGATTTTTGAGTGAATTTGTGTTTGACGTTTAATGGCCATCGGGCTGTCAAAAAGAAATTCACACTTAATGCATTTTATTACAGAATTTCAAGCATTTTGAACTCGATTAAATTCATTTTTATATGATTTTGTGTGCGTTTCTATTCTGCTGGTGTATTGATTTAATCGGAAAAAACAACTAACATTTTTTTTGGCTTGTGTTTCTATCAAATACTTATTAAATACTACACATCATTTTTCAATTCTACTCCAGGTTAAACCGTGTGTTGTGTCGTGGGGAAGATGACAGTTTTGGTTGGCGTACAATTCAAAAAAGTGGTGTCTTCCCTAAGAAATACACATTTTTGTTATGATTTTGCTAAAATTAATACTTTTCTGAAACACAGAGCTAGAAAAAACTAGACATGATTTTGTTTGATTATAACAATATTTTTGTTTGGCGTGTGGTGGTGATTTCGCCACCGCGCTGCTGCTGCTGCTGCTCTCTCCGCTTCACTCTGCCTGTGTGCGATGCGTGTGTTAAAGCTGCAGCCGCCTTTTCGGATCAATACCACGGGGGTTTCGCTCTCTCGCCGCCGCTGCTCTCTCATGATCCTCAACTGTGTGCTGGCTGGCTGGCACACGCACTATGATATGCGATGATGATACATACATACATACACCGGCATCTCCGAATATCATTCCTATTCATTGAGTGATGATGATGTCTTTTTTTTGCAGTGTGCAACTTCGTGGTGCATGACCGCTGTTTGAAGACCGTGGTATCCCCCTGTTCTAGCATTGCCGCCAGCCTTATCAAGGTATCTATAACAACGCAATCATTTCTTACTAATTCATTCTCATTTATTCCTAAGCAAAAAAAATAATATAAAGTGTAAATTGCTAATCTGTCAAAAATTGCAATCTGTCAATTGTCAAAAATGCAATGACATGACTTGTGCAAGATTTATTCATACAAAACGTTAAAATTATATAAGCGATAATGTGTACTCACTCAGTAAAATGTTACCACATATTTCTTCGTACATCGAACCTCATTCTAACCTTAAAGCGCTTTAACATTTACTCACTAAGATGCAAGTCCTTCTTCTTCCTTCTTCTTATATATCGAATTGGAATTCCAATCGTATTGTGATTCTAACCCAGAAAAGCCTATAACACTAATTAGATGTATGGTATTTCCTCAAACTATTACTTATTTTATTCATGTAAATACACGTTTCTTTCTTGCATCGAATCCAAACACACACACAATGTAATTCCAACCTAGAAATTTAAGCTAGCTATGCCCCTGAAGGGATAGGTAACCAATACTACAAGCAAATTCGAATTTACCGCATGGCCTAATTCACAAACCGCAGAAAAAACGGCGGTTTTCCCAGACGTACGTAATAACGTAGAGATGGAATTAGGACAAATTAGACCTGTATAGAGTTTATATTCTAACCTCGAAACTGGAGATATTTTTTCTAATTTTTCTTCGATGTGATTTTGTAAGGAGGACTACCTTCAGAAAGGTGAATTTTATTACTTTAAGGCCTTATTATTAACAACAAATCGATCGATAAATGCGAAAATCAATGAAAATCAAGAAAATTTGACATTTTTGTATTTTCACGCATTTTCTGAACGATTTTTGATCGGAATTTGATAAAATCCACCTTTTCGTGTTTTATACAATAATATATACTCAGTAAAAAGTGTTATTTTATTCGAACGAACGTAAATTCTAACCTAAAAAATGTGATAACGCAAGGTACACACTAATTGACGCTTAAATTGTTTTTGCATTCTCGCGAGCAAGCAAAACGTCATCAGACAGAGCATTTTGCTTGTTTGCTCTGCTCAGTGTACACATATAGACACATACATACATTCATAATATTCAACGAACGTTTGTGTTGTTATTATTCTACAGAACCCGGTAGCTCATTGTTGGTCGGATCCGTTCCATCATAAACGAAAATTTTGTAATGTATGTCGCAAGAGATTAGATGATAGCGTTTCTATTCACTGTGAAAGTAAGTTCACCACACAATATATTATTATACCTCTAATAATAATAATGTTAAAATGCATTATTTGTTGTATAGTATGCGAGTACTACGTACATACCGAATGCCAGGATTTCGCTGTCGCCGATTGTAAGGAGAATGCAACCTACTTGCCCGGCAAACGTCTATCATTCGTACACCATGAACATCATTGGCGCGAAGGTAATCTGCCGAGCAATTCCAAATGCGTGCTGTGCAAGAAGACCTGCTGGACGACCGAATGCTTGTCGGGATATCGGTGCGAATGGTGTGGGATGACGGTAAGAGCAACCAACAACAAAAACAAACAAACATTTTAATGCGAAGCAAGCAGCAAATCGCGTCGAAAATATATTTTCTGAGTAAATTTATCGCTGACATTTTGCACACTTCCCAAACGTCAAATAAAATTCAACTTAAAAATTGCATTTTGAAAGCGATTTCAACGCTTCTAGCATTTAAAATCGATGTAAAAAAACGTCTATTCCTTGCTATTTATTAATGAGTGAAAATGTGATTCCAACCTCACTTTTGCGATTGCATACTCATTGCAACGTTAAAACGGCTTCAATTGCAGTAAATAGGCAAGCGATAGACAATTTGCATCGATTTTAAGTTGACAACGGCATGAAAATCGATTCCGAAATGCGATTTTTGAATAAATTTCAATGTAACATTTGCTACATTAAAATGTTCGTGTTTGCTAGCTAGGGGTCGCTGTGACTTAAAAGTCTCGCTATGCGATTGGACCCAACAGAATGGTTCAGATCTAGTCATTCATTATTTTGTACGTATTTTCTTTTTTGTTGTAGTGTCATGCATCGTGCCATCTGAATGTGCCAACCGAATGTACGTTCGGCATCTTGGAACCAATCTATCTGCCACCGCACGCCGTCAGCATTCCGAGGACGGAGGTGCCGATGGAGGCGATTATCGGCGTGCAAGTACGCCCGAAAGAGACCTACTCGCGTGAGTATCTTCTTCACACCTCCACACCACCACATTCCACACTCTATTCTTTAAAACAACAAAATTCAATCATAAATCTTGTCGTCGCGTTTTTTCTACTTATTATTTGTTTGTTCTTTTTGTTTGTTGTTTATTTTTGATTGAATTTTTATTTCAAGATGGAATGATTTTGCAGTCGTCGATGATGATGATGATGATCGTGTAGTCGATGTTGTTGTTGTTGTTGATGATGATGACGCTGATTACCTTACCCGGACAACACTAGCAAGTGTTTTGAAGCGTTTTGTTGTTTTCTCCTCCTCGTACGCCTGCAATCTTAGCGGCGGCGACAGTTCTTGCCATCATTCCTCCTCACATCATCCTTACCATCGAGGTATTTTTTATTTTTGGTTTTTTTCAGTTTTTTTTTTGAAGATGATGATGATGATGAGATATTAATCCTATTATTTTAGTTTACATTCTCTTTCAATTAATTAATAATCATAATAATAATAATAATAATGGCTATCTGCTTCAAACCACTCGGGACTGGTGTCTTTTTTTAATTTAATAAATAAACTAGCACTAGTTTACTTGCAAAAATGACTACTTCCTTGTATTTGTAATCAGAATATGTTGGAAAAGTGGCAAATTGTTCTAAAATTTGCGTTGAATTTGTCTGTTGATAATAGTTAGTCACATTATTTATTTGCTCATTATATGTTGGCACCATTATGACATTCCAACTTAGAAATTTGTTGATGAAGTGTCCCCCACGATGCGAATACACCAAAAAAAAAGGAGACTGCTCCTCTTGTCTTTGGCTGCATCGAATGGGATACACTATCTATCGGTCTATATAGCAAAAATTATGTGAAAAGTAAACTAGTGCGCCACTACCACCACCACCAACCATGTTTTGTTGGGCAATGAGATTCTTTGTGTGTGTGTTGTGAAGAAAATGTGCGGATTGTTTGTGTTGCAGCTCGCAGCATTTCCGAGGAGTTCAGCAGCGGCGATGCGTCGCGGTGTCGTGAGAGCGAAGAGGTAACCGCGACGCAATCGAGTCAACAGCACGGACAGGGGCGCGTCGATAAAAACAAGGAAAAGGAGGATCGTGATGAAGGTATATTTAGTAATTTCATTTATTATTACTATTATTACATATTTTGTTTTTTTTTGTAGAAGTGATTAAGGTGTACGATGGCAACAGTTCGGTGCGACGGCGCATCTTTCGCACCATCGTCGTGTCGAAGCAGGCGCCGTTGAAGCAACTACTCACGCAGGCGTTGCGCGCGTTTCACATCACGAAAGATCCGAGTCACTTTCATCTCACCGATATGTATGCGGCGCCCGATGAGACGCTGCTCGCCGATCCGGCGCCGGTGATGAGCTTGCATCGGAAGGAGGGGAAACGGCCGGCGGTTTTTCTACGAATGAAGTACGTTTTGCAAAATGCAAATTGATGTCACCGCGTATTAAAATGCTTCAATTTCAACAAAGACTGCAATAAATAACGAGGGAAGAAAGACATTTTGCATCGATTTTAAGGAAAACCGCTTCGAAAACACGATTTTTGAGCGAATTTCAATTTGACGTTTGGAAATTATCGAAACGCCAAAAACAAATTTGCTTTAAAATCGTGTTTTCGCAGCGATTTCGATGCAGTTTGCACTTAAAAATCAATGAAAACGTGTCCTTACCTTGCTATTTATTGACATTCGCATTCAATTTGAGCGTTTTAATGCCTGCGAATGAGCGAAAATGTGATTCCAACCTCACTTTTCGATTGTCACTAATATGCTAATTGTTGTGTGTAATATATAGGGATGGCGATGATCAGGGCGAGATACGCGTCTATCCAGGCAAGCTGCAAGTATCCCAGGCATTCTGCACCGTGCCTGTGGATTCTGGTACGACCGTCGCTGATTTGATACGCGAGGCGCTGCATCGCTTCCAACTTGACGATATCCAATGCGAGGACTATCGTTGCAGCGAAGTGCTGTTGGATCGTGGAGGTAACAAAACAATTCGTGTGTAGTAGAGATAGAATAATGAATTTGGGTGTAGGTGGTGTATAGGTTAGGTACACAGACAGCTGTCTTACTTATGTTTTATTGTCTTATATCATTTAAAACCAGTTAAATGGCTGCATTTTGACATTAGCTGCTACTCGTACTTAAGACGACCAATCGGCAACCAAATATTACAAGCAAATTCAAATTTACTGCGCTTTTGTACCAACTATCCTAAATTCAAAAGCCACAAAAATCGTGGACGTTTGTCTTTTACCTATCATCTCAGACGTTTTCATCGTTCAAATTGCGAGATGGAATTAGGACGAACTGGAACTATATTCTAACCTTCAAATTAAAATAATTAAAATATCGAATTAATTTTTACCTATTTTCCAAGTGAGTTTCATGTCATTTTTATCTTCTCAACTTTGAACAGGCCTTATTCGCACAATTTCCAGCTTTTTGAAAATCGCATGATAAATTCAAGCAAAAAAACAAAATGAAAAACTAAACATTTGACATTTCAACGATTTTTGAAGCGATTAAACTATCTTAGTAGTCTCGAAGTCTTAACTACGAGTAGAAAACACACGTCCAGTGGAATATTCGCTGTGAAATCATTAACGTGGAAACGCGTCTCTTTATTCTACGTTTTCTCGAAACCTGGCCACCACCTGCTGGGAAGGAGGATATAGCTGTACAAATCTGCTGATTATACCATTGGCGCACTATTAAAAGAGCAATGATTATTCTGTATTTCAACTTGTTTTCTACACGCTCTGGGGGTAGAGCAGTAACGTTCCCAAGAAAAGCTATTGTACAAAAATGAGTTGGATATACCTATACCAACTGTGCAAACCTTAAAACAGAAGTAACAATAATGAATATTATATATACCAACCACAATGTTTGTCAACGCGCTTCCAAAGCAATCCCATTATTAATGATTCGTTTTCTCCATTTCTTTTAGTGACCGAACGTGTGCTTTCGTGGAACGAACGTCCGTGGGAGATAATGAAGCAATTGGGACGCGACAGCATTCGCCAGATGGAACTGATGCGTTTCTACCTGCAACTGAAGCAGGATCCGCACGGACCCAATTTGGCGCTGTTCGTCGGCAATCTGGCGCCGAACTTATCGGAACGTAATTACGAGAATATTTTAACTGATTTCTTGGGAAAAGGTATATCGTATTACAATTTATATTTAATAATAAACACATTTCGAATAACTAACAATATAAAACTTGTGTGTGTGCGTTGTAGAAAATAAATTTTCCAAAATTGGTCCAATTTACTACGAGTATGGTTCGATGGTAATTACGTATGAGGATTCCGATAAAGCTGTAAGAGCACTATACACTCTTAGAGAGTCAAAATATGAAGGCAAACATCTGTTAGGTAATAAAATGATAAATAAAAAGCAATATTTATCTATTTTATCATTCCATTCATTGTTTTTTAGTTATGTTACTACCGAATATTGAACCGACAATGGTACCGGCTGGCGTACAACCGCTCCTCGTATTCGTCAATGTGAAATCGGGCGGATGTCAGGGCTCCGAACTGATATCGAGCTTTCGCAAACTTTTGAATCCATATCAGGTGTTTGATTTAGATAATGGCGGCCCGCTGCCCGGCCTCTACGTCTTTCGCAACATACAGAACTATAAGATTATGGTGTGCGGCGGCGATGGGACCGTCGGCTGGGTGCTGCAGTGCTTGGACAATGTCGGCCAGGATTCGCAATGCTTTTCGCCGGCGTGTGCCATCGTCCCATTAGGCACTGGTAAATATATACACCGCTTGTGTGTGTGCCTTGATTGATTCATTAATTTTTTTTTCTTATTATTATTGAATGGTTGTTGTTGTGTTGTGTCGTGTTGTGTGGTTGATGGAAAGAAAGGTATTTATTTAATTTAGCGCGCTAAAATGTAACTGAAATAACTTAAAAAAGTGTATCAGCTGACACGGGCGGCGCTGCCAACATTAACATTACTTCATTGCTGATTTGTATACGCAACTAGGATATCTAGGCAATGTGTTAAAATGTCAATTTAATCATTGAGAGAGGTACAAGCTATCAATATTTTTGCATGATATAACATCATGTTTAAAGATTGTAGGGCTAGGTTATTTATTTTTGTCCAGTTGGCAACTTGTATCTCAGTGTATCTCAGTAGTGTAACTGTTTGACAAATTATTGCATTTCTGATTCAAGTGGCTTTTACTTCAACATCACCTTCTTCAGGGACTAGGTACTTACAATACATATAAACTAGAAAGAATCAAAAAACGCTTTCGCTAATCATGCTTTGTTTTGTGTGTACTTGCGTCGCCAATCTGTTGTGGTGCGACACTCAACAACACTGATGATGACGAATATATTCAGTTCTTGTATGATTGTTTCTTCTCCTTTCGCAATTATAGGTAATGATTTGGCGCGCGTGTTGCGCTGGGGGCCGGGTTATACAGGTGGCGAGGATCCGCTGAATCTGCTGCGCGATGTGATCGATGCGGAGGAGATACGCTTGGATCGATGGACCGTCGTTTTCCATCCCGAAGATAAGCCGGACGATGCGGCGCTCAAATCGATTAACTCCACCGGTAAGAAGAGGCAAAAACTCTCCAAAATGAAAGTGACCAATGAGCAAATAAAAAAAACAGGTCAATCCTTAAATGTATATTGATGTTGTTTTGCTGTTACCGAATTTTTCATAAAACGTTTTTAATCGATATTGTATCATATATACATACGATATAAAACGTTGTTGAATGAATCACCACCATGATGCGCCCGAAGAATGTGTGTATCACTTGTGACACAGGCGCCAGGTGGATGTGATGTGTGATGATATTAATAATTAATTAATTAATTAACTAATTTATTATTTACATACTTCTTAATCCAAACAAACAAACAAACAAACAAAAAAGAAATAGCGACAGAAAAACCAACTTCTATCTTTTCTCTATTTATTATTTACTTTCTACTATTTAACAAGTCCCCCTTTCAACTCCCCTAATATAACAGTTTTTAGATAGATAATAATACTAAGTAATAAAAAGGTAAATTTTCCATTTAATTTGATTTTTTCCAATAATATGCTTTTTTTATTCAATATATTATATAATTTATGAAACACACGCATTTTTCTATTGTATATTATTATTATTACATCATCTATTTGCATGCGAAACGTAGTGCGCTAACAGCAGTAGTGTTTAATTATATAATTAATGATAATGATAAACGGCAAAACAACATTGTTGAGTTGATGATTTGATTTGAGAGTTATTTTGTTTTTCAATAAAAAGCTTTCTTGTTGATAGAAAAATTAGCCGCATTTTGTTTGTGTGTTATATTTTTCTTTCAATTGAAATCTGTACAAATTTATTTCGCTGCACATACAATAATGTCGCGGCAGAGACCAAGCGAGATTATCACACACGCTATTATTATATTATTTAGTGATTCCCGGCTCGACGAGCGAGGACAATTCGCAGATCTTTGTGATGAACAACTATTTTGGTATTGGGATTGATGCCGATTTGTGCTTGGATTTCCATAATGCGAGAGAAGAGAATCCGAACAAGTTCAATAGTCGCTTTCACAATAAGGGCGTCTACGTGAAGATGGGGCTGCGCAAGATGGTCGGGCCGAAGATGTGCAAGGATCTGCACAAGGAGGTGCGGCTGGAGGTGGATGGGAAGCTGATTGAGCTGCCGCAAGTCGAGGGCATTATCATCTTGAACATTTTAAGGTATTTGATGATAAACAAAATATTATCCATTATTATTAATTTATTATTTTGTACTTAATAAATAGTTGGGGATCGGGTGCGAATCCATGGGGACCAGAGAAGGAGGATCAATTTTCGAAGCCGAACCATTGGGACGGTATGCTGGAGGTGGTTGGCGTTACTGGAGTGGTGCATCTCGGTCAGATTCAGAGCGGTTTTCGTTCGGCGCTACGTATCGCACAAGTAATATAATACTTGGCAAATTTATTATTATTACATATATACTAACTATATATTGATGTACTCTATGTGTTGTTTGTTGTAGGGCGGACATATTAAGATCCATCTACACTCCGACATTCCCGTACAGGTGGATGGCGAGCCGTGGGTGCAAAGTCCGTGCGATGTGGTCGTACTCAAATCGGCGCTGAAGGTACGCACAACAACGCGTGTTCTCTTGCTTACTGCATGCAATCGAATTGTTGTACGGTACTCTATCGAACGACGATGCAGCAGCGTTCTTGATATGTGTGTGCCCGTTCCAAAGGAAGCAGAGACACTAAAAACTAGTATACAAATAGTCTTGCACTTGATGCTACGTTGTTGTTCGATTGGTACATGCAATAGTATATTATGTAGACATTATAATATCTATAGCGCATTGTTTCATCTCTTAGCCTAGTAGGGGTAGTAGTATTATATGTATATATATCTCATTGATACGTTTTTAATGTTTTTCTAATTTTATTATTTTGCTATTACTCTGCTATGTACTATATTACTCCTCCTATATTTGTGTGATTGAGAATAATGTGTGACAGCGCGCAGCAGCGCAAATAGATAATACACAACAACACATAGACCAGCGCGTGTATTTGCAACAACAACAACAACAACTACACTACAACAAACACACATTCATATCGCGATAAAATTGTCGTCTATTCCGGTGGATGATGATGACGATGATGATGTCAGAATTATTGTGTATACATACGTACGTTACCTATACGTGTATTAAATATTAATACATTGAGAGCGTGTTTAATAATAGCTAGCGCGAATCACGACGAAGACACAAGACCAACCTTTGGCAGGAGAAAGGGTATAAGCAGAGTCAATAATAATAATTTTGTTCATATGTATGTGTGTGTATGTGTGTGGTTGTAATTGTTGCCATTTTTTATATAAAAGTATGTGTACACAGTCGGTAACAAATAAATCTGTGTTTTAGATATATTTTTGCTCATTTTCATGCAATTCTCAATTTTGGTCTACCTCCGAAAAAGTTTATGCTAGCAATTTAGAATGAAAACGCTATGAGTGAAAATCGCGCATGGGCGCAATGGGTATGAAAACAACAAAAATGTCAAATTTGACACAGATGAGTGGACTCGAGTTTTACGCATGTTCCGAGCGATTTTCATGCAATTCGCAATTATGGCCTACCTCTGGAAATGTAATGATTGTAATGATTTAGAGAGAAAACGCTGTGAAAATCGCATTGGAAATGGGTGAAAACGTCAAAAATATCAACAGGGTGTCAATTTTTT
>JARJDW010017117.1:0-22104 GCA_030264715.1 Adinopsis sp. GC000173 | reverse complement strand
TACATTTTAGATATATGTAAAAATTTGTCATAAATAATACGTTTTAATATAAATTGCAACAAATATCATATTTCACAACACGATTTACAGTCGATAATTAACAGAAATTACTTAATTGACGTCACAATGGCATTTCGACCAGATGTCATCATCAGAAGTGACTGTTTCGAAGATTACATTCTAGTTATTTGTAAAAATTCGCCATAAATAATACGTTTTAATATAAATTGTAACAAATGATATATTTCGCAACACGATTTACAGTCGATAATTAACAGAAACTACTTAATTGACGTCACAATGACATTTCGACCAGAGGTCATCATCAGAAGTGACGGTTTCAAAGATTACATTCTAGTTATATGTAAAAATTTGCCATAAATAATACGTTTTAATATAAATTGTAACAAATAATATATTTCCCAACACGATTTAAAGTCGATAATTAACATAAATGTAGCAACGATTGATTGATGTCACATCAAATTGTGCTTAAGGTAATTTATTTTTTACGCGTACTTACGTATTTATTTAGTTAGTATGCAAACAACCAAAACACTTTGTCATAAATAATGTATTATTTTGCAGCAAGATTAAATAAATTTCATAATCTGAAGAATACATTTGCAACTGTTTCATGCTGGTGAGATGATTGTGTTTTTTTACAAATGTAAAAAAAAGAGAGAGTAAAAACAATGAATAAACAATATTTGTTTCTGTTTTGAAGAATATTCAATATTTTTATGCTAAAAATATTTTGCAGCAATGAATTTTTAATAATTTTAGTTGTCAGTTGGTAAATTTATGTTTCAACTTGTTATCCATTTACGAAATGTATTTACATGAATTCTTTCTTAGTTAATTATGCAAAAACGAGTTTATTTTAATCATCAAAAATATTTGATATCTAGATTGTGATGATTTATTAACCATTTTATGGTGGCGTAAAATAAATGTTATTTAGATCTATTTCATAGATTACGAATAATAAGAATTTTAATTCGTACCTGTTAAATTTCATGCCTATTTAAAAACAAATTTGTTTCATTTGTAATACCAACAATTCAAATACATATGTAAAGTTGTTAAATTTCATGGTAATTATATGTTTTCACAAAACAATTATGCCATAGAAAATAAATAGTTTTTATAACAAGAAAAATTGTTGATTACAATATTGTATATTGTAAATTGTAAAGATAGGATTGTGAATAAAATTGTAAACAGGCAGAGGCGAATTGTATTTGTAAATTCACATCGTGTTAGAAATGTAAGGAAGAAACGTTGCATCGCTTTCATTCCGTTGGTTGTGTTTTGGTCATAGTAAAGGTGCTTATTTAAAGGGTTGCTTGTTCGAGGAATAACCCTTATGCAACACCTAGTATGTTGATCTTGATTAAGATATCAAGTAATAGTCCGAGCTCAAAGAGAATCCATTACAATGTTGAGGTAGAGTGACCACAGCCACACTAAATGCATAGCGTTGTTACACGGCGATTACCAAAATGAGATTAAAACTTATTATTTCAGAAAGCAATTTACATTTACATTTTAATCTTTGAATGATAACTCTCTGCAATTATTTTACCTTTGTTTTCACTAGTTTTAATACAAAAGGATTAAAAAGGAGAGCATATTTTCATGCTTGAAATATGTCGAAATTTAATCTTCAATTATACAAAATGTAAGTAAAAAATTAAAATCCTGCTGGTTGGTGGTTGGTGGTTGGTGGTGGTGCACTTCTTAAACGATTGTATTGTATAGTAGCAAAATACAAAAGAGCAAAGACAACTTTTTATACACCGTTGCATAAACTAACCAGATGGCACATCTTATTCAGCCCCCAATATAGACAAAGTTTATTAATAAATGTTGCTAAATTTTTACAAAATTTATCGCTCCCGTTTGCTTAATTTCAATATACATACATTGACCCAGTTTTTTGCGAGTTTTAATAATACAGAAACAAAGCAGAAAAACCCGGCGAGACACATGAAAAAAAAAAAAAAATAAACAAAACTATAAAATAGAGAAAAAAAGACATTTTATTTGCTTCCATAATTTTCAAAGGATATTATTTATGAAGCATACACGACGCAGCAGCAGCAGCAGCGTACTTCTCAAATACAATCATTTATTATATTTTATATTAAAATTTTTAATAGAATTAATTTAATGTGCGCGCGCGTTTCTTGTCATCAACTTCGATATTTTTTTATTAACACAGCTGTTTATACCAATTTGTTCAACTTTCAATGCATTTTCCTCACGTTCAATCTTGAATGTTATCTCATCTGGACCCTGTCTTGCTCTCCTAAAATCTCCCCTAACAAAAATTCAATATCGCCGACTTGTAATAATTGATCAGATGATGCTAATAATAATAAATTATTTATTAATGAAATCAAATTATTATTATATTATAAATGAAAATGAAACGCGTACCATTTAAATATTTCGTATTAGTATATTTGTAGTAACATTTGCTTAATATCAAATTAAATGATAACGTTATTGACACAATCGGTGGTGGTGTGTATTGATTAAATAATATATTTAATATTGGTGGTGAGGTGAGGTAAAATGCGACGGTAGGCGGCAGGCGAGCAGGAAATTTTTAAGAATCATCAAATTAATTATGCATTTCTCGAATGACTAATGGTTTCAATTAAATATTTTACTTCTCATTAGTTAACACATTATTCGAATTATTAATTTCTATATATGTATCAACGTTATTAGAAAATATCTTTATGCCATCAATTATGCAATAATGTATTCATATAATAGATACATATGTTATGTAGTACAATATTATATATATATAATACATAATGTAAAAATAGATTATTGTATTATTCCCCACAGTCCAAAAACTAGTGAAAACTATGCGATCGATGAGTTTGATAAATTATTTTTGGATTTTTACTGGTTGCCGTTTAATAATTTCCATGGTTTGTTAAATTTTCATAAATAACTATTATATTTTTATTGTTAGCATGTGAATGAAATAGAACTGTTAAACTTTCACACAATGACACTTTTGTTATTCGGATATTGCAAAATTGCACCAAAACAACGAATTGTGTTTGTTTATTACATAATAATAAATACTAATACGAAATTTATTAATAATGTGAATAATATACAACGTACCACGTACGTATATAAGTAAAAATATACAATACAATACAATGCAATAATAAGAATTATAATAAAGTATTTAAAAGTCGGCTAATGAATAATGTAAATGAAGCTAAATAAATAATTAGCAGCAATGAATATATAATTATTAAAGTAAAACGATAATAATTTATAAAATAAGATTTTTTTGAAATAGTAGAAAATATTTTCATATATTTTCCGAATATAATTTAAATGTAGCGAAAAAGATAAATCTAAAAAGATCCACAATTTTTCAACTGAAAACTTCACATGCGAACAAAAGCTCACACATAGCTTTATCCTTTACACGCACAATTCCTTTTCCAACTGTATTTTCATGTATTATTATTAAATGGAATAAATTTAATCACACAATTAACATTTCTATTAATAACTTTATTGTCAAAGAGCCTGGAAGTTTAATTTATCGCGTTTAGCTAGCAGTTTCAAGCCCTATATGTACATTTCATTAATGTTTTAGAATTTTCCTTCTGTCTAACGTTTCTAAACACACGTAGATTGTTGGGTTTGTCAACGAAAATGATGAATAAAGCGATGAACATAAATTATTTAAAAAATTAGGCTTCTACCCTAAAACGATGATCGATAAATTTCGAAAACGCGCCCTGCCTCTTGGATTATTTATTTCTCATTCGATTACAAAACGCTACTAAATTATAGATAATGTATTTATAATAATTAATTAATTTGTTTGTCATTTGAAGAGTCCATTGCCATACAATTAATTTTATACCTACAAATACCATTACAAATCAAAATCATTATTTATGATTTCTTTTTTATTGTAATAATTGCAAATTAATTTTCATTTAGGATAAAGTGACCAGACATCGCAAATTATATCTAGGAACGATTGCAACACCGGATAGAATATTTTGGACAGTTAACAATCTATTGACATCTGAGAAAACACGAATTAACAATCGAAATATTGAAAGCAATTCTACAAATTTAGTTAGTATGTAATACATTTCCTGTGTGGAATTTCATTCAGTATTTGCAAAAAATTATGATTTACAAAAAAAATGGAATGCACAAAGGTGGAAAATATGTGAAATGTTTGTCCTAACAATGTACAATATGTGTGATTTGATAATTTTGTCGAAAAAACGGTTTAATTTAGAATAAAGTAATTATTGAATAATTAGAAAGAAAAAACCATTTAAAAATCATTGAAATATGCCCGTTCATTTTCACTTTATACAAAGCTTAATTAAAAAAACAAAACAAAGCAACGTTGCAAACTTTATCTATATATTTTAATACAGTTATCCTTCAATTAGTTAACCAGTTGTGAAAAATACAAACAACCTCAACGTTTTATAATAACAACAGAATGTTTATCCAATCGAATCAATTATTCGAATCAATTGAATAAAAAGTAAAGAATAAAATGTTTATCCGAAAAATGTTTTAAAGTAAAGAAGCTCGCTTGTTTATACAAAACACAATTTGTTGTTTACTGCCGCTTGAATTATTAAATGATATTAAGGCGAATAGTAGTAGTAGAGTATTTGTTTTTGAACAAAACAGCGATAGATATAAATTAGGTATCAGGTAATTAATAAGGTAATCATCAACATTATTAATATATAATCGTTTAATTAAATGTGTGATATAATTACAGGATCATAAAATACATATTATGATATAAACATTGATATAATTGTACAAATGTTGAATGTGTTATCGTATCATACAATTTGTAACAAAGTTCAAATATTTGAAAAATATTTTATAGCCATTTTAGGATGAAAGATTTCGGGTTTTATTTTTATCTCTTAACTTTATCCTTGAATATAAATTTCACACATTTGCCTGAAAAATATGCATTTTTTATACGAGGAGAAAAATGCAAAGTTTAATGAAGTTAAATTTTATTTTTTGCATAAATAGTTAAACATGTTGTTGACACCTGTAACAAAAATATGTGTCCATTCTACCAGCGATATAATTTAAATCTAACATAGAACTTCATAAACATCTGTAAAGTAAAATTTGCAGACATTCTGTAACAGACGATGTCATATTGCATTAAAAGTCCACTACACTAAAATAAGGCAAAGGCTGACCCAATTTAGACTTTTATGACATCCCCGGATAATGTCTGTCGCTGTTTACATTCCTTATTATTCCTCTCTACCCAAATGTTATTCGATTGCAATTTTACTCTACTACTATACCCATAATATATATACACTCTCTCCATTTTTCACCATCTAATTAGATTATATTGTATTAAAATGTATGTCTTGTAATAATATCGGTATGAAAGCAAGTTGGGCAGATTTTTTGCTTGGCAAACTTTAAATAATTGCCTAGAATGAATGAGAAAGAGAGAGAGAGAGAGAGAAATAAAACGCAAGAGCAGTGCACGTAAAAAGTGCAGCGATTATAAATGTATAATTCAGCAATAAATAAAAATGAGAATGTTTATAAGTTGTAATGCTCTAAAACGCAATTACAAATTGCTACACCCACACACAAATGAAAAACGCTAAAAACCATTCTCATTGCATGGATTAACTGACACATATTTAATCAATTTTTAATTAATTTTGTTATTATCTATAAATTTATAATAATGTTATTTATTCAAATTCCTCATTATTTATATAAATTATAAAATTCAATTATAAAAATGGTTTTGTTTATAAATCGCTTTTAATTTAGATTTGCAAGTGTGGAATGATTGATAAACAATTTTATTCATATTTACTAGCTTATAAAAGGGTTGATTTTTTAAAATAATTTATAAACTAATTAAATTGAAACATTGTTAACATTGTAATTGCGGAAATGATTTTTTCGAAAATTGCTAACTAGATATTCGCGCTTGTGAAAATATCTTAGATAAATTATTAGTAAACTATAAATTAACATCCTTTGATAAATTTCCGAAATGCGGTGTATAGAAATGTTCCATTTATTATAAAAGGTAAATACTAGTATATAATGTATATACATATATAGTTATTAAGCAGCAGGGCTGTTTTCAATACCTAACTGAAACTGCATAGAGAATAATATAAGAGAATATATGTATAACATTGAACTTATCTGGCAATTTCTAATTATTAAAACGCGCTACCGCATCCATTCCGTTTCCACAAATTGAACATCATTCCAAGGTCATGTTTCATTACATTCTATTCAATCAAACATGAAACTAATTAAATATAAATAATAGAAGGTAATCACGTCGAGTGAAAAATAAAAAAGATCGAAAAGGTGTATTATTAGCCATCGTAATCAAAGTCCATCATTGGTTTATGGATAAGGGCCACGCGTTCTAGAATAACTGATACGATCAACATTATGTAAATCACATAGAAATGTTATCAGATATAATGTTGCAGGTGTATATGGATTGGCATGTGTGTTGGTAGTCTAGTTGTTTGGTAGTAAGGTTGTTGTAGGGCCAGTGTTATATCTCACACTTAATAGAATGATGGCGTGCTGTGATTTAAACAACAGCCTGTCTTGCGAAATACGAGCACCTTTTAATAGGTTGTAGGATTAATGCAGTGTGCAAAAAAAACCCTACGTACCATATACACATACACATACACATACACATATCATAAATGGAAAACAAATTACGACTTAATAACAAACAAAAAAAATATCATAGTTTGGAAACAAAAAATCCGCACACACTACAAAGCAACATTTTAATTAAAAAAATCCAATGCCTACATTGCATCTGTTAATTTCTAGCAGGTTTTGCCTCGTCACAAAAAAAACATGTGCAAATCTTTACAATGCTTTTTCGAAAATCAGCGCTCATCATCACAAAACGATTTTAAATATTTGCTGTAATTAGATAAATTTGATTGTTTGCTCGATGAAAATAAATATGCTTCGAGCAGTCTACATAAAATAATGAAATTCAATGCTATATATATATAAGGTTATTGAAATATTCTATATATGTGTATTAATAATGAATTTAATGAAATATAGAATAAATACTACTTTATAGAGGTTGGCTAATAATTTCAGTTGATTCGATTGTAATAAAACAATAGTTTAAACATCTATACTAAATCATTGCCCATACAACAATTTTTCTTAGCATTAAGTGAAATTAATTTCACAGAAACCTATATTCTATATTTATCCCTAAATAATCGTTATTACTTATTGCATAAAATGTGATTAAAAATGCTGAATGTGTTTGATTAATGCAAAGCGGCTAATAATTAGTTTTACACCATGTTTGAACATTGTCAATACCACTTTGTAATTTAATTTTATGCTCAACACTTTTAATTTTTCGATGATCAACAAACATTGCTTTATTAGATTTTATGAAATTCTGTTTATCAGGAAAAAATGTAGTTTGTGTACAGTTTTAAGGTATTAACTAGCTCTTCAGGCAGCGTATTCTTTGATAAAATATGCATTGTTGACGCAATGACAACAGCACTTACTGTTTATATGATTAAAGTTTGAGTACCAGTTCTAAAGCATTAAATAGTAAAATGAAATGAAATGAAATAAATTGATTCAGTGTAGCTGCGAAACTTAATACATACTTAAACATCGCACCAGCGATTGTTTTTCTAATATAAGAAAATGTGGTATTATGTTTCTTGAAGAAACAATTTTCGCATTATTAATTTAGAAAATTGTATAAATTGTTGAGGTAAATATTGCATAGCATCTAAAAGCATGTTTATATACCTTGAGTTAGAAATAATATTCCTCGCAAGGAATGATGGGTTAAGGAAAAAGCTCCTTTTTATTATATGTACATTAAAATAGAAAACATGACAAAGTTATTTTTTTGGACATTCCTGCAAAATTAAATTCCAGCTCGTACAATTTTTCACATGCACCCATTCTACTTTACACTAGTCCATTCATTTTGCTTACAAGAGAAGAATTGCATTTTGTACTGGCTACTATTCATTTGCTTTATTTCTGACAGGGCACAAAACATACATATGGATGCGTAACAGAATCATTTTCTATTTTCCGACGCATCGACTGAAACACATCCTTTTTTTGATGATGATACATTTTCTGTTTGTAGGTGGATGTGGATGTGATCAAAGAAACGAGACAATAAGATTACGGTTAAAACACTGTGATTTTATTATAAGCACAAGCTTAAAATTGTATTATAAGATAAAAGGTAATGTCATTTCAAACAAACCAAAAAAAAATGCGCGAATGATGAAACTATGTACAATACTTCAGTAAAGTATATGTTTGTATGTATTTACAAAACTGATCTTTCGAAAATGCTATACAAAATAAAATAGAGTAGATGGCAGATCCTCGCACGTTATGTTATATTTTGTTACTTGATAGTTTTTGTTGTTGTTGCTGCTGCTGCTGCAGATCTAAGTAAGATGATACGAATATTATTGCTATTTCGAGAATTTCCTAAATTTGTTAAATACCCTATACAGTTGAACTAAATTATTCATCACGTATTTAAAACTAAGTACATATTATCTCCATTCCAAAATAAGTATGCGATTTAGTTTTACTAAAATGTATCATTAATGAAGTAAATGTTGGAGTAGCTCTGTACTTATATCAATCATGCAAAAAGTGAATATAGTATTTTATTTAACTGCTAAAATGTGAGATTTGTTAAATTGCTTCATGTAAAATATTTGATTATTATAGTTGTATGAGAAAAATATTTCATAACAATATTTAAGGCTATTCCTGCCGAGTTCGTCGCTCTCGCTCTGTTACATGTGTTCCTTATGGGAAAAATTATTTGCGTCTAAAGCAAGCTACGAGCTTATTATTAAAGATACTGACTTTATTCAAAAACGAAAATAAAGTTAAATAACACCCCCAGGTTGGTAGATGAGAGTTTTTTTGAAAAAAGCCTTTTTGGCACCGAAATTAGAATATAAAAAATACAATATTTTGCGTAGATTTTCTACGTTCTAATTTTGATGTCAAAAAGGCCTTTTTCAAAAAAACTCTCATCTACCAGCCTNGAATGAAGCCAATATCTTTAATAATAAGCTCGTGGCTTGCTTTAGACGCAAATAATTTTTCTCATAAGGAACACATGTAACAGAGCGAGAGCAACGAACTCGGCAGGAGTAGCCTTAATATAAAAGTTTATTGCGCTGTTTCAGTTTTATGACATTATTGATTACTTGTAGCTGAAAGTAGCTGCCATAAATTACGTCTTCGCATATAATTGCTTAGATTCGTCTGCAAATTTCGCCCCCAGAGGCGTGCGAATTCATTTGCCACCAACTCTGTACTATATACTTATTTATAATTTTTTTCTGCAACAGCAGCATCACGCAAATTTCGCGAATTGTAATGATGATGTTGTTGTTGTTGTTGTCTGCATTTCGGTCGACGGTGTGTAATTTAATAACGCTCCAAACGGTGCAGGTAATTCGAGCGCACATCTCGTGACTGCCGGCAAAAAAATTCACCCCCCTGACAAATCTATTATGATGCCGGCTGGCTGGATGGATGGAGCGACAGTCGACAACACTCTACCGTCCTTTTGTGTCTCGATTGTCAATTGTATATGGTATTGCTCGTTACATGCGTAGGTATGTAGCACATACGCCGAAAAAAGTAACCGGATGAACAACCGCGTAGGTTTATCCTAGATGGCGACTACCTGCTACAAAAATGAGACCATTTTGAAACCTATCATTTATTGGAGCAGCGGTTTCAATAAAGCAGCGAAAATTGGCCGCAAATCAGTTCAACATTGAGTGACAATTGAATGATATGTTAATAGTAGGTTCTTAATTACAAACGAATTACATTCAAACCCCGTATATCGAGTCCCTCGTTTAGTAAATTATTTTCCATAACGAACAAAACAAATTGATCCGTACTGCTAGTGATGACTCACACAATGTGTAATTTCAACTAAAGTGTAGCTTTAAGATTTGTAATTAAAATAATAACAATCAAATAGGTATCTATCTATAGCAATTCAAATTTTTAATAGCAAAACCTTTAGGTGCATTAGAAGAAAAGACACATATTGCCCGGTCCATGTCGAAACATGACTCACATAACGTACTACCTGTACCAAAAACATCTGTAGCCTTAAGATTTTTAAATAAAATACATAAAATACAAGTTATCTATAGTAATTTAGAAAAAAGTTCATAGATTTAAAATGTCAAATAACAAAACCTTTAGGTGAGAGAAAAGTGGGATTAAAATGTGGCAATGTTTATTCGGGAGCATAATCTTAATTCAGCATAAATAAACAGGTGTGAAAATACCCACAGTGAGCTGATAGTACTTACATGTCCTTATCTACCATTTATTGAAAAAAATATGAAAAAAAAAACGAGAAAACCAAAGGGTAAACGTAATAGTTAAGTGCACTATCAAAAATCCTCTTACTTTACACACATTTCCTCTTCTCTTTAATATTTGAGGAAAATAGCATTAAATTCTCTGTAAATTGAGCTATAATTTTTATAAAATTTAAAATTAGAGTTAAATGTTAGCGAAAATGCAAAGTAGAATTGTTTTAAATAAATAATCGCATAATTCAGAAATAAAGATACTTTGATGGGAATTTAAAATCATATTTTAAAACGACATATTGTTTGGAGAAATTTTAAATTAAAATTTGCATAATTTTTCCAAAAAGTGTGGGTAACTGCACACCCGTATAAATAAATTCGCGTTATATCTTCATTTAATAACAATGTGTATTTTTGTATTCTTACTTTTTTTCCCACCCACATTTCTTATTTTCCTTAATATTTGATGAAAACAGGCTGGATAAACAATAATTTTCATTAATCTGTATTTAGCATTAAATTTTAATGAAATTGGAATATAATTATTTAAAAAATTAAATTTAGAATTAGGCTATCAAGAATACTGCCAAACAGCTACTGCAGGACAACCAATCAATATTTTTTAAAGAAAGAATAGCTCTTAATTGAAGTGACTATTTATTAGAATTAGAACCATTCTCAAAAAATATCGCAAAAAGGTTTGCAGTAAAAAAGTTTGGCAGATTGTAGCTCAGTAGTTAAATTTACATGTTTTTGAATGTCTAATTAGTAATTGGCACAAATGCAACATAATATTGTTTCAAATAAACAATTATTATTCAAAAATTGATATAGTTATTGTTCTCAATGTTTTCAGTCTAGATACTTTAATATCTACCTATCTGTTTGAAAATATATTTAAAAACGAGATTATCAACATGTACTCGTATAGCTGTGGGAAAATTTGCTTAATTTTTACAAAAAAAAACGGTAGCTAGGAAAGTGTGAGTAACTTTACACCCGTGTAAATAAATTCGCGCTGCAACTTCTATTTAATAATAATGCTGTTGTATTTCGGTTAAATTATGAAACGTAGATAATAACTATTGTCGAGAATTTTATGAAAAAACATGGAAACATATTGAAGGTTATAATTAAAATGTAGGTAAATATATCTGTTAAATTTACTTACAAACTTGTTTCAATAATAGGTTTAAATAAATCGCATTTTGATAAAATATTCGAAGGCAGTTTCTATATAAAAAGATCGTCAAGAATGTGGCTAAATCTAGTTTTTGTTTTAATAATTATTATATAAATTCGCGCTACAACTTCTATTTAATAATAATGCTCTTGTATTTCGGTTAAATTATGAAACGTAGATAATAACTATTGTGGAGAGTTTTATAAAAACATATAAACAGAATTAAAATATAGGTAAATATATACAAAATCTGTTAAATTTACTTATAAACTTGCTTCAATAATAGGTATACTAAAATAACATTTTAATAAAGTATTCGAAGGCAGTTTCTATTGTATATAAAGAGATCGTCAAGAATATGATTTAATCTGTATTTTTTAATAATTTTTATATAAATAAAGACAATCAAGAACGACCAAGGTTGGTCTGAATTTTTTTAATTTTTTTTATCTAAATATAACATTTTGGGGTGTTCTCAAGCATCATGGAGCGAATTATCGACTTTTACATTAAGTAAATTATACAAGAAAAACGAATTCGTATAACAAGTTAACTTCTGGAACAAATTATGCTCGTTATACGGGGTTTAACTGTATGTACTTTTAATTAACTAATAATTGTGGATCGAAATGAAGATGGCTAAAAATTGAGAAAGTTGAGAGGAAAAACTCTCGTTTTGCTTGCTTTTTAGAAGCTTTTTACAACAAATTTCTTTAGATTAGTTTTTTTTTTTGAAGGACGATTTAATCAAGAAGTTAAAAATATCAAACAATTTTATTGCTTTTAATAGGAAATTTAATTTAGAAATACGGCCAACAAAACGTGTATCAAAAAGAAAGGAAATTCGTAAAAAAATCTAACAATCGTTGTTGCTTTTGTAGACATTTTTAAGACGTTTTTAAGAGAGAATTTGATTAACCCGATAAAAACAACAAAATGTTGTAGTGTTTTAATAAAAAAAAAACTTCAATCAAATTCGAACAATGTAATAGATTTTTATACGTTTATGTCGACATTTTTCTTTTTCATTATTTAAAACAATCACAAAAACTGCATGAAAATCTCTTTAAAAACTCATATTAAAGATTTTTTTATTTTTTGTAACCATTTTACGATGTTAAGCGTTAATTTTTATAAGAAAACTGTGGAAACTTCATAGAAACTCTCGTAAATTTAACTTCAAATAACTCGTCGATAAAATTAAGCAATTTCTAGCCAAGCACATTACTCTTAAAGCCCCAACAATGTAAAGTAAGTATCTACCAAGCGCGTTCAATATCAATACGGTTGCAAATCGTTCGCCTCGGCCGCTTTATTCTGGCGACCAGCGTACAAAATATATGTGACGATAACAGAAGAAAAAACGTTCAATTCCTTCGCAGCCTTGACCACTTTTTAAGCACGCCGATTGAACATCTCCCATTTCAACAAAACGCAAACAAGAAAGAGAATATTATATATATTGTAGCCTAGCGCGCGCATGAAAAATATAAAAAAAAAAATAACAACAGGAAATTACTCACTGTTGTGTGGCGCGTTCGCCATCCACACACCGCCGAACAAAAGCAGCGTGTTAGTATAATTTCACCGTGCGAAATTATCGCTATGAATGTAAATCGATAGTCAAAACAAGTAAAAAACCTAGGTTAATTACGTCAAAATCGGATGTGATTTATGCGAACGATGAAATAGAAATTGGGGTACTGGCTAGCTAGGGGGGCACCAACCTGTGTGTGTGCGCAAATGCGCCTTCAAGTGCGAACTTTTCCCATACACTTTATGGCAACCATCGTACGAACATTTGTGCGTCTTACGTAATTGCGCGGCGGCCGTCGTCGATGTCGTTGTCGACGTCGTCGTCGTCGTTGTCGTCGTCTTGCTAACATTTTTATTACAAACACCACCAGCACTATGTATCACAACGTTATTCGCGCGCCGCTTCACCACCATCAACGTCTCCTCAAACACGCCGTCATCGTCGTCTTCGTCGTCGTCGTCGTCGTTCGACGGCACTTCCGGCACCGGTTCCTGCTTGATGCGCGTCAAATCGGTGAGAATGCGTGCGACCATATAGGAGGACGATTCGCCGGCGTTGGTCGTTTCCTCATCGGCCTTAATCACGCCGTAAGACGATTGCGGTACGCGTTCGACGATCACCGCCGGCCCATCGTTGTGATCGAATCGCGCGAAAGATAGATCGAGCGGTCGCTGGTGGTGATGATGGACAAACTCCTTGCGATGTGACATCTCGAGGAGGCATTGCGCCGCAAAGTTGATTTCATCCATGATATAGCAGATAGATCGCTGTAAGTATGTGATTGATCGTAACGATATACGGATCGATCAGTTCTGGCACATTGTATTGTACGTGCGTGTGCGGTACAGGCGCAACGAGCGTGCCTCGAACTCGATCAACTGACTGTCGACGCGCACCGACCGACCGAACAACCTCCCCACCAGCGTTTCTATTTCCCTTTCTCAATATGCGCACAGCCCCAAAGACTTATTGTTCGCATTGCCATCATCCAAAACATATATATACACATACACATACAATTTTATTACACCTAGCTCGAATACTACCATATAGTGCACACCGAGCAATTCGATTTTTTCCTCATCATCGCATTATTATACAATCGCTTCGAATTTCGAACCGGCAGCCAGCTACCTACCTGTACGCGCCACCCATTAAATTAAAATTATTTTTTTTGTTGTTCGCAGCGGCAGAACTTGCAATAGTTCCCATTTTCCAGCAGCGGCAAAAAATACTCTATACATATATATATATGAACATACATTGCGCATTTTCCGCTTGTCACATCTATTTTCCATTAAAAAAAGCGAGCGTGTGTGCGCTTTCCAAACAACGTACGTACTTACGAACGAACGTACGCCGTACAAATATACAGAGTGATTAAAATTCTAATTTATGAATTGATAATGAAATGAGCATAAAAAAGTCTTGCGCTTAATTAAAAATGGGGATGAATTTTAATTAATCAAACATTTGCGCTGGTGAAAAATGAGTGCGCGCTCAAATATAACCTATAACATTTTAATTGGGAACGAAGGCGAATACTGTTTGCGTTAAAATCCGGATAGTTTTTTTCACCCGCTCTTCGCTAAACATCTTGTCGGCGGGGGTTATCATCATGAAATTTCGTACCAAACATAAACTGAGTTAATTATCGCAACACTACACTGTAAATGTTCTAATTCGTATTTAAATCCGGTTAAAAATGTTGTCGCCCGCGATTCAATTTCGTTAAATTTACAACGCGCAACCGAAAATCGAATAAAATTAGTTAATTATCAAAACAGTAAATGCTGTCAAGTGTATACGGCATTGCAATTTCATAAGCGTATCGTATAATTTACGTTCCAACAAACCGTTTGTCAAAAAATATATGTTCTTGTTTATGTTTTACGACTGCACATACCGAAATTTATTATATATTCACCTCTATGCATACATTTTTCCACAAAACGAAACGAGATATCAATGCCTTCACCTCAACGCACATAAATCTAAATTTCATGATATTTCTCGATGTCATTGCATGTTTTATTACACCGCGCCACGATGCTTATTGTAACTCATCCACCATCCGCATGATCAAAATTCAATTATGTGCAGTTTAAGCAAAAAAAAGGAAGAAGAGAGACGGCCACGCTCGTCATCTAATATAATAAAATTATGCCAGCCAGCCATACATTTTTCAAAAGCGCTTGTTGTTCTCGGGTTGAAATATAAAATAGGATCTATTTGTATGTGTTTCAGCAAGAAATCCGTCGGATTTAGCATATCTGCAGATTGCTCTTCTCTCCCTAGACGTGCGTTGTTACGCTTAAAAACCGGGTAATCTAACCTGATGCGTCCGCCCGTCCGCCAATCTTTTATTTAATCAATCAATGTAATTTACCCATCGAATCGATGCACGTTAATCATTACACGAATCCACCATTATATCAATATCCATTTTGAGGTTATGTTTCACCAGATCGGACAACACGCCTCGAATCTCATTTATTTACGCTCGCCTGCAAGCAAATACAACATACAACGATGATTAATTAATTAATTGTGAATGTTAAATAATTCATTCTCACCTGAAACTTGATTCAATCGTGAATTATTGATAGGTGAAGCACAACAAACAGAAATTCGAAAACATGCACCCATATCCATCCATCCATCCATTCGCATTTTGATTGGTTAGTTCGCTTTGTTTTTTTTTCAATATATGCAACACATCGTGCGTAAAATGGATGCATAATTTGGCAATATGCATAATTAGATTATTAATTAGAATAACATGTAATTAAATTGTTATGATGGTATAATAATAATATGTTGTTTTTGAATGATTATATAATTGATTGATTAAACGATTCGATTTTATGGCAATGTAACGCAACGCCAGCAAATAGCAAACAACAACAAACATAAAATTTATTGAAAATTGATGTGTTTTAATTAAATAAAAACAAACGTTGCGCGCTTCGTATTTTCAACGAATGAATGATAATTCGATTTAATCAAGGTAAATAGTGCCTTTTTTTCATTAGCAGGGGTGTAAATAGACCAACGGCATGTGTTTTTGTAAACATAACCTTAAATTTTCCAGTTTTCAGGCAAACAAAGCGAAGTTGGTTTAATTAAATCTTCCTCTTCCTTCAAAATGGATTAATTACGTTGCTCGAAGGGAGCCAACCATCGAGCATTGATTTTAGAAAATAACCAGTTTATTTTACCTGTTTAATCAGCGGGTGGTGAAAGCGTAGGTAAATGATGGTATTTAGTTGGAAAGGGGTCGTCGTCGCTGCACAATGTTGTTGCTAATCGTCGTGATCATCGTGTGTGCGACACATGTCAGCGGTAAGAAGATTGCTTGCAACGAACTCTCCGACGTGGTGCTCAGCGACATTCTCGGACCGGCGTTCAATTCACGCTACATGAGCATCGATCAACCTGTTGACGAGGAGGACAATCAGGCGACGGATGGCAGAAAGCGTAAGGCGGGCGCGGTGCCATCGTTCTACGTGGACGATCAGTACGCGCGCGAATTGGGCGAACAGCCCGCCTGGCTGCGGCGCCGCAAGCGAAGCACGATGCGGCAATGGGAATGCGAATCGAAGGTGGGTTGGATCGATCTTGGCATCGATTATTTTCCACGCTATTTGCGTAGCGTCGAATGTACGACGAAGGTATGCTGGTACGGGCACTACAAGTGCAAGCCGCGCTCGTTTACGGTGAAGCTGTTGCGACGAAAGCGCGGACGGTGCTCGATGGCGAAAAAGGCTGGAGGTGTTGCTGGCGCTAAGGTTGGCGACGCTGGACTGCCGAGCGATTTGCGGGAGCTGTGGGTGTGGGAGGAACGAGCAGTGAATTTTTGCTGTGATTGTGCTTTATAACATAACAACGTGTAAATAATTATGTATATAATCATATAATTTAATTAATAATTTATGTAGTATATTAAATGCAGTATTGTAATTATTATAGAAAATAAAATAGAAACATTAAGCGCGTTTTTTTGTTTACATTACAAATTAATTCAATTAATTAGGTAACTCTAATCTATAATAGAAATGTATACAAACATATAAATATAAAAGTAAAATTGTAATACTTAATGAATAAAAAAATAAAAACATCTACTATAATTGTATTCTGTATTTCTGTTTCGTTGTGTAGGTAAATAAAGCAGGTTTCTATTTAAATAAATGCAATAAAAATGAACACTTGATTAGTTGATTTGGAAATTTTTTGGCAGTGCAAATTCAACATTTGTCTTTATTTATTCAACACACCGAAAATTGGTAATGATAATAGCAAAAAAAATTGAGTATTTAAATTTTTCCTGTTTCACAATATCTCTCTGGCAGTGAAATGTTGTGTTATACAAATAAAGGCAGCTTTGAATTTATCATTAAATTAAAACAAAACGCACACAAAAAGCGGCGGCCGCATTTTTTTGCTGTGTGTATTGTCGCTTTGTGTTGTGTTGTGTGTGTTAGAGCTGATTTTGTTGTTAATGTTTTGCGTTCACAGCCCCTAAAAATGCTAATAAAATATATGTTATTATGATATAAAATAAAAGGCACTCATTTTCGCTATTGTATACGACTCTGTCTGTGTCTGTGTCTGCGTCTCCGGCTGTGTGTATGTGTGTGCGGGGGGATCATTCATTGACGATCAATTTAACACGCAGCGTTAACGGCTTTTCATAGTAGTTCGTCTCATTCTCCTTATTGTAGTCGGCCGGTCGTCCATGTATGACGATATCAAACTTTCCCGGCTGTTTCAAGCGTCGCTTGAAATGCAACGCCCACACTCCATGCTTCTTAATTAATTCGAACTTGTTAAGATCCGTACCTTTGACTAATTTATATTCCATGTTGCGCTGTACAGAGAAAAAAGCAAGTAGAATTAAAAAAATAAATGAAACATTTCGTTCGTATATACGCAAACATCGAGCGAGCGAGCTTACTTTAACCGACGGCTGGATTTTGACGATGCGCATTCGATGTTTCGTCTGATTGAGATTGATGTGGAGTTCGATCTCTTCGCCGTGACCGCCGCCATGCCGACGCGTACGTCGTTTCGTCGACTTGATCGGCGAACGTTTGAGTAATTGCTGCAGCACGTCATCAGCGTAATTCGTTCCATTCACCATCAAGCGGCGACGTTTTGATTCACGACGATGACGGCCATTTATCTACGCATGAAAAATAAATGCGGTGTGTGGAATTTGTTATTGTATATCTATCCTATATAGCACAGCATACCTTGCAGGAGAAGCAGCCCTCGGTCGATATTAATTTATCGTCGGTGGTGGACGGATCGCCGAGCGGATAAACCGGAACGTTGCCAATATCCTGGCCGAAGCCGACTGTTGGTGAGATTGTAGATAGGCAGTGTCCCTGTCCGATATTTTGGTAGCCTTGTGGACAGCCGCATGCATAGCCTTGTGTCATTGCGGTGCAACCGTATGCACACGGTGCCCCCATACACACCGAACTCACCTAGTAAAATCGCATCATATACATATCGTATTAAATCTGCAGTCATCTCATTCAGAGGTATACATAGGAACACGTAGGCTATATAACTTAATTTTTAGTAACTCCACCAAATTCTTAAATTCAATTCAACTTTTGTAGATTTATCTATCACTTTCGGCATGTTCAATCAAAATATTCAAAGAGTTTAATCAAAATTGTTCAAAAATTTAGGAAAAAGTTTATTCTTCGATCAATAATGATAAAAGTCGATACAAAATTTGGAAAATGCTCAAAGATGAAAGAAAAATCAATAAACAAAAACGCAAAAATGTCCATCCCAAAATTGAATATTGAAGAACAGAAGCATCGCTTAACGTATCGGCGCCCGTGTGCAAATTATATTTTAGCGCTCTTAAGAAATACATTTTTAGTGCGTTCCAAATTATTTTTTAGCTTTACTATGTTTCTTAAACCTATTTTTTTGATGGATTTTTCTTTGCGTAACAATTTTTGACGATTTTCTTTGATCTTTGGCATTTTCTTTCTAATTCTTTATCACTTTTCATTATTATTGATTAAAAATCGAAGAGAATTGCGTTCTTCTCCTTATTCTAACAATGTTGATAAAATTCCTTGAATGTTGTGATGTAAATGGCAAAATCTAAGAAGAAAATCGCAAAAATTTTCTTCGCAAAGCAAAATCAATCAAAAAATTTAGATTTAAAAAATGTGCTGAGACTAAAAATATAATTTGGAAGCCTCCAAAATGACTAAAGAAGCTTTTCTAACAATGTTGATAAAAATCCTTAAATTTTTTTATGGAAAATGCGAAAATCCAAGCAGAAAATCGCAAAAATTTTCTTCACAAAGCAAAATCCATAAAAAAATTAAATTTAAGAGACGTGTTCAGGCTAAAAACATAATTTGGAAGGCTCCAAAAATTACTAAAGAAGTTTTTCTAACAATTTGATGAAAATCCTTGAATGTTTTGATACAAAATGACAAAATCAAAGCAAAAAATCGCAAAAATTTCCTTCGTAAAGCAAAATCCATAAAAAAATTTAACTTTTAGAGACATGATAAAGCTAAAAAATAGTTTGGAATGTACTAAAAATTATAAAAAGAAGCTTAAACGCTTGTGTGCGTGTAACCATTCGCAGTTATTGTGGCGCTACCTTTGTTTAAGAATCTCGGGAAAGTCTACATTTTCCTATGTATATCTTTGAATAAAATGCACTGTATATATAAGCTATCAGTACCTGTACGCATACGTTTAGTTTAACATCAAACTGATAACCATCAGGGCATCCGCATCGAAAACTGCCCGGCGTATTGAAACACGAACCGCTTGCACCGCACGGATTGTTCAAGCATTCGTTCTTGTCGATGCAATGGTTGTAGTGGTGGTGCAAGTAGTAGCCCTCCGGGCAGCCGCACTTATAGCCGCCGATTAAATTCTGACAACCTTCCGGACACTTGGTATCGTCGAGACATTCATCAGCATCGGTGCAGTACGTTCCAGTCGAGTCCAATTTGAAGCCGTGCGGACATATGCATTTGAAGCTACCCAACGTATTGACACATCGACCCGGACGTGGACAAATTCCATCCTGCTGGCACTCATTTATATCTGCGAATTAATCCATTAGTTGCGATTGAACGCAGCAAATCAATCAATAGTGTGTGTGTGTGTGTGTGTGTGCACGCTTTTTATTAGTGATCGAACGAATGAATGAATGAATGAAATCCACATTAGCGCGATGCAATTTTGAAAATGTGCGGTTTTGCGCCGCTGCAAAGCGCGCTCTCTCTAATCAATCAATCAATTGTGTAATTAATTTGTGGGGGGTCGTCGTTTAGTTAATTCAATTTACCTAGACAATCGTCACCATCTTGCGTGTATCCTTTTGGACAGGCACACGTGTAGCTACCCTGCGTATTGACGCACATGTGCTGGCAGATATGTTGGCCGGTGGCGCATTCGTCCAGATCGCGACAGGTCAATCCATCCGGATTCAAAAGGAAACCACTCGGACACGAACAGACAAAACTGCCATCCGTATTCAAGCAATTATACTGGCACGGATTGCTCTCGCATTCATTAACATCTATAACAAACAGAACGGCAACAAAAAACGATTATTATTCATTAATAATGAATTTAATTAAATTTTCATATATATATAGATGTATATTACCATAGCATTGTAATCCGGACGCATCGGTTTTAAAACCTTTATTACAGATGCAACGATACGAGCCCATTGTGTTGATACATCGACCGTTTTTGCATAAATCTGGTATCGTCGCACATTCATCCACATCTGTATACGAAAAAGCGACAATTAATGTTATGTGTTATTACTAATTCAATTAACGATTTAAGCAGCTTTTAAACAATTGTATAAAGCTTTAATCCATACCTTGTCCATCAACCGTAAATCCGCTCTCCAAGCATAGCTCCTGATATTGCGGCGAGTATTTTGACGGGCAGAGTTCGCATTGCGAGCCCCACGCTTCGCCCATCGAGCAACAGCAATCCGCTTTCGTGACACGCTTCATCTCTCTATTTTGCGTATTGCATCTGCCATGGATCAATTGTCTGAAGCAAAATCCTTGTCGACGATCTAAAATTCAAATGGAAAATCGATACGATTAGTGCTGGGCGCCAACTGTAAGCGAATAGCCATACCAATGCACGACTTCAAATCCTGGCTGGGTTCAAAGCCGTCGAAGCAATCGCATCGATACGAGCCCTGTAAGTTGACGCAATGTCCGTTCGGGCAGAGGCCTGGCGATTGTACGCATTCGTTGATGTCGCGACAGTCGTCTGTCATGCCTACTTGCGTGTAGCCCTCCGGACAGATGCACATAAACGAGCCGATTAGATTCTTACATTGGAATTTGCAATTGTTCGCCGGGGTCACACATTCGTCCACATCTGCAATAATATTTACATTAATATATTTTTACATCATGGTTGCGTTCCATATTTCGCCCAATGCAAAATAACTGCATAAACAAGTTTTATTTCCCTCAATACGCACATAATGTAGGTATGCAAAAAAGCAATGACTAAGGTGACGAGATCTCATATATTAGCATGTCTTACATTGAAAACTTTCTCCCAAGCTGTCCCACGTGGCTCAACGAAGTTAGCCCCCCCACTTATAAAATGACTTAATTTTAATGATTGTGCTGATTTGTGCTCGAGTTGTGCTATATTGTGTCGTAAATTTTTCTTTTTTAAATTAAAAATTTACTGAGAAATTGTATAATAATGTTTTTTTTTGGTAGCCCCCCACTTTGGTTTTTTTAATATTTTTTATGTCGAATTCGGTAGTTTTTAGTTGTGCTAGAGTTGTGCTGCAACCCGTTTTCAAAAATTACAGATAATTAAAAAGTTATTGCCAAAATAGTTTTTTAAAAATCAGATATTAATTCAATAAT
>JARJDW010017116.1:0-10919 GCA_030264715.1 Adinopsis sp. GC000173 | reverse complement strand
GGCAATCTAATTACGCAAACTTTCTTACTGATAGCTAGCGACACGCCGCATCGTCTTATTATCACCATCACCGCCACCTTACAAACCAAAAAAGAAATTATGCTAATTAAAATTGTTTAATGAAGCTGTCGGGCGCTAAAATGTTTATCAGCGACGAGAGAAGAAAAAATAGACATCGTCGTAGATGATGAAGAACACGGCGATGCCGGAGCGCACACATTCATTGCGAAAGTTTGTTCGCGTGTTATCAACACGGTCGCGGGCGTTATCATCATCGCGCAACTTTTGCCAACCGTCGTCTTGCACAAGTATATGTATTACCTACTACCTCTGCTCTACTACAGTGTGTTCGATTTTATTCGCAAAGTTCGTGTGCTCCGGGTAGAATGAAGTGTGAACGACGATAAACGCTAACTAGTTTTGCGGTGCGATGTATGTGTGTGTGTGTGCGAGGGTGTTCGTGCCTGCCGCGCGCTTACCGATAAGACGATGGCGGTAATATGTTGTTTCGCATAAAACACACTCATGTGCTTGTCATATATATATCTATATACTAGAGTACATTTTCTTCGCATCGCTTTGTCTCATTATCGCTGTTTATGCGTTCGCTCGCGTACTACGTACCGCCGTTGTACATTTATTATTCAACGCGCGCGCCTATGAATTTCGCTTCTCGAAGCGTCGTTCATGTAGAAATTATGGTCGGACGTTTTGCGTCGCTCATCTTTGCTATACGTATGTTATACGTGTACGTGTGCAAGCCACGTTCGATTAGACTTGGAGCGTTTTATGCACACATTTAGAGGTTTAACCAAAATTTTGCGTAATTATTAAATGCAATATTTAAGTTTTAGATTAATTGTATTTGAAATGTATTTGACAATTTGAAAGACTGATGTACCGACTGATGCATTGACGAATTGATGAATTTACAATTACTAGCAGTTTAATAGTCTATGGACCCAAAGTATTATTGAACTAATGAATTGATCGACTAACTAACTAACGATTTGATGAACCGAAATTACCGCTGATTTACTACTGAACCGACACATTAAGGAACTGACGATTTGATGGACTGATAAATTGATTAACTGATTGATACATTGACAATTTGGTAAACTGACAAAGAATAACAACCTGATAAATTCATGAAGGACTGTTCGACTGACGATCCGATGAACTGACATGCTGATGATCGCGATAAATTATATTTGAATTATTAAGAAATCAAGACAATGAAGAATTGAAGATCCTGACACTCGATTTGATAGAATTTAAAACTATAGACCAAAATAGTGAATTGGTCGACTGATATATGATTAACTGACGAAGTGATGTTTGCTCTTCCACGATATATGACTAAGAAATTGACGCTCGGGTTTTCTAATGGACCAACAGATTGTTAACTATGAGACAAACATATTGACGTACTGACAATCAGGTAGTTTGACAGGTTAGCGATTTAATGGACTGAAGAAATGCAAAATTAATAAACTACAAATGGATTTATGGTCAGATCGTCAGATGAACTGGCAAACAGGTAACAGCAACTTAGTAAAGAATACTAAGAAACTTTCGTCGATGCACTGAAAGATTGGTTAACTAACTGACTAACGAGCTAATGGACTGATAATCGGAATTAATTTAGCTTACTAAGATACAATTTTTAAATTTTCTTATCTTGATACAAAATTTTTATAATTTATCTGTAATTTTATGAAATTTTACAACGTACAAAGACACTATTACAATTTCTATGTAGATGGAAATCGATTATCTATGTGAAATTAATTAACCGTATGTGTGGCCGTAACAGCCTTACAAACGCAGAATTGGTTAATTTAATGAAAATTTTCCATTTGTCGACACACACACACACACACTCATACACACACCGGGGCAGAATGGACGAAAAACATACAAACACACAAAGCGCGCGCCAGACCAACCGCCCGAAAATAAAAAGAACGGTGCTTGTAACAGGTTGTGTATGTGCGTATGTATATATTTAATTAACACGAACAACAACAACAGACCAGTGGCACAACAACAACATTACAATAAATATAGCGCGGCGGCGGTGTGCGCGCGGGGGGCAGTATCTGCTATAGTATAGCACACTCGCGCGTCCATTTCCAACGGCGCAAATTTATTAAATTAATAACTGAAATGGAAAATGCATTGCCACACAAACGCTGCTACTGCTGCTGATGAAAAATTTGCGGGTTGTTACAGCAAAAAAAGTGCGTTTTCGCGATGCTAAAATTTATATACACATATAGATATGGAATTGTGTTTGTGCGCGCCGGAAATTATTTTCCAATTAAAAATCGATAATGCACGAATATGTTTTTGATACATTCTAATTCATTAAACACCAAAATGCTGGCTGTTATAAATTACGAACAAATAATTTTTCCAATTTTTTTTGTTGGTGTTGCTGCTGCTATACACTGCAACAAAATCATCAACGATAATATTCGTTTGCATCGATTTGATTGTTTAAACAATGCATGATTAAGAAAAGTTGTATTGTGCGATTGAAGAAACTATTAAAGACGTTGACATTTTCCATTGTATATTGATCATTTTTTCAAATTTTGTCAAAAATTGTAAAAAAAATTATAATTTTTTAAATTTTATTTTGAAATATATAAATTTAAAAGCAAAATATGTATTTTTTTAGGCTTATTTTAAGTAAATAGCAGAGCCTAATTTACCACAAAGCAAGTAAAGCACCATCTCAGGGTCCGCATTAAATTGGGGTCATTAGACGTTCAATAATGTGATTAAATATTTAATTTTTAAACGTTACGAAAGAGCAGCAAAAAATTTCGCTAGAATTGGAACAATTATTAAATATTTTAGAATGGGCTATTCGCTAACAGTTTAATAAAAAATATATAAAGGAAACCGTAAGTCCTAGTTTGCCAAAGACCCTTGATGTTCAAAATTAGGCCCTGGTAACCTAAGATTTTGCAATTTTTAAAATGATATTTTTGATATTTTTCTGGAAACATTATTTTAAATTAAACTTTGCTTTAAAGAAATATATTTCGAAGTAAATATGAATCAATATTTTTCATATTTTATTGCTAGTGTTAACAGCAAATATCAACAACATCGATGATTGCTTTGAATATTTATTATTAATTTATCTATGTATTGTTTCATGTGTTGGGGGATCAATCAAAGAAACGGCAAGCATATTTTTGGCGTATATGTAGAGCGGCTTAAAATAATTCCCTCGCTTTGATTAATTTGGTGATGATGATGCGCGCATCGCGTACGCTCGAACGATTAAAATAACCGAAATCGGGTGATAAGTGAGATTAGGCGACGGCGACGTCTTTGTGCCTTGTATGTATGTGTGTGTACACACCGAAATTCCCCTTTCACATACATCGCACATATACAGACACACACGGTGGCGGTGCCGGTGCCGGTGGTTGAGCGTATGCAGCGGCAGCGCAACGACGACGACATCAAAGCGACTATGCCTGGGCGAAAATACACATATACGCACAAATTAATAATATTCGAAATATTATTTTCGTATATGTTAGTGTGTGTATGTGTGTATGTGTATGTGTATGGGTTTTTTCCTCTCCGCTCTCTCTGTGTGTGTATCCTCACTCGCTCGTCGGCGTGTTCCTTTTTTTCCTCTCTATACTCTCTCTCTATGTGTATGTGTGTGTGTAAATGTGCGTTTATTTTACCGTAAAACCGTTTGGTGTCGGCAAATCGGGCGTGATATGCATGTAATATATTATGGATGGTTACAATCCGCTCCGATTTTTTTTGCACAACATCTAAAAATATATATATATTGTAAATAATTTACAATTAAAATATACTTGTTTAGTATATAGATACTTTTTAACTGGATAAAGTAGCCCGGAACAATTCCGTTTTTATATTACCGGGCGACATTTTTGCTTGTTTTTACGTATTTTTCTCCGCATAGCTGGATATTAACGATTTCCAGTAAAAACGCTTCGAAAATCGCTTGGCGAAACTAAAAAATTGACAGTACAGTTTCTTTTGGGATCACCCACCTATTTTAAATATTGTAAATAATTTACAATGAAAATATTTGCTTAGTTAGTATAAATACTTTTTAATTGGATAAAGTAGCTCGAAAGATCAGGCACGTGCAACAATTCGTTTTTACATTCAATTAGTCGCGAATCGAAATAAATAAAAATGCTGATTGATTTCGTTCGTGTATACCTATATATATATACGTATACATAATACAATGGATGGCGTATTTAAAATGCAATGCGAATTCATATTCATGGAATAATTTAATGATGCGCCCGTTGTTGCTGCTGTTGCTGTTGTTGTTACCGTTGTGTTGCCTTTTCTTTCCTTCCAATACCTTGCCAACTTGCCTGTGTAATCATCATCAACTCGACGCCAATTTTGCGCTCTGCTACGATTTCCTCTTGGTTTTTTTCCATCTGTACAACATGCGGTTGCAGCGTCGTCGTCGCATGGGAATTGGTCCCGCGGGGGGAGACCGTCGTCACCACCGCACCACACCACATCGCACCGTTGTCGTTGTGATTAAGCGACAACGGCAAACAGATAATAATGCGATCGTAAGCGGACGATAGTGGAGTGGAACGGCGATTGCTATCGCCGGGCGCTAATGTGAGCGGTAGAGATTGAGATTGTGTCATGTGTTTGTTTCACACTTCAAATACGCAAATCAGCAAACTAATGGGTTGTTGGCTGGGCTGCGGGACGAGACGATGGTGGTGGTGGTTGTGGTGAAGGTTTTTGTGGTGGTGATGCGAGGGGACGAGCAACTAACCTGATCCGGATCATAAATGTACATACAAATGTTGTAATTTGGTTTGAAGAAATGTAAATAGTTTCAAATTCTAGCAATTTCTTTTTTGAAAATTTTAAGGTTTTCTAGAACAATTGTGTACTTTTAATGAAAAGCAAATTAATTTGTTTGTTGTGAGATGAGATGGTGATTATTCTAAGGAATTTGGGTGTGAGGGAACGCGCAACTAACTGATCCAGATCATAAATGTGCAAATGTTGTATTCCTTCTCGCTACTTGTTTTAAAACTAGTAAATTGATTTGATTTTTAGCATTATTTGTTTCGAAAATTTTCCGGTTTAATTTTTTATATGTTATTACTTTAAATTAGGCTAGAAAAATAGTGTATTTTTTAATGAAAGGCAAACTAATGAGCTGTTTCGGGATAAGATTGTGATTTTACTTGGGTACGAAGGGACGTGCCAATTAACACATCCCGATCATAAACGTGCAAATGTTGTATTTTTCTCGATACTTGTGTTAAGAAAAGTAAATTGTTTCAATTTACTTTTTATGTCTTCTTATTTACACTAAATTTGAGTAGAAAAATAATGTATTTTAATGAAAAGCAAAGGAATGGGATTATTTTGGTTATGGTGACGATTTTGGGTGCAATTAATTCATCCGGATCATAATTGTTTCATGTTTTAGCAAATCATTACTTTAACGTTAATAAGATAAAAAATATTAAACTATGATACTTTATTAATTTAAACTCTTTTTTTCCCATGTGATATTATATTAATGTGAAAAATTTGTTTTGCGGTTGGTGATGGTGTCGAGAACGAAACGCTATCGATGCGGCGTTGGCGGCGGCAAAGTGGCGTGCCATGCTCCTCCGCCGTGTTGCGGGTAATAAATGATAATATAAATCACGCAAGGGATCGGTGGTGGTGTATGTGTAAGTGTATATATCTGTGTGTGTATGTGTATTATCGGCCTGGTTCAGCAAATGTGGGTGTATGCGTACACGTTTGTATGGTCGTGTCGACGGCGTGCCGGCCGCGTCTGATTACCGATGATGGATGGCCGTTTTNTGTGTGTGTATGTGTATTATCGGCCTGGTTCAGCAAATGTGGGTGTATGCGTACACGTTTGTATGGTCGTGTCGACGGCGTGCCGGCCGCGTCTGATTACCGATGATGGATGGCCGTTTTCGGCATAGGCAGCGCGCAAACGACGACAACGATAATCTACTCTCCATGTATGTGTATGTGTGTGTATGGTGTAATACATACACATACACACATACATGGTTGTGGTGGTAGTTGGAGTAGTAGCAGTAGCAGCACATCATCATGAAACGCGTCAGCGTTACACAAATTCGCACATTGTCAAGATTGTGTCACCTGCCATAGCGAAAATGGTTAATGTATGCGTTTTGAGGTTAGGAGGTTTTGTTTGGCTACAATAGCAAAATCTGCTAGGTTCAATAGTTAAAATTTCTTATTAAAGGATACAATTTTAAGAAACAGAGATTTATTAATTAAATTTTAAATAATTTAAATTAATTTTTAGTCAGAAATAATTTTGTACTAAAATTTGCATGAATTTTGTGAGAATTGAGAAATTATCAATTAAAATTAATTAATCCCATGAAAAACGTAAAATATTATAAGCAACTCCTAAATTGCACAACATAGTCACTTTATTGTCGTTAAGCAACTTTTTACTCAAAACAATTTTGATAATTAAATGTGCATGAGTTTTGTGATATTTGCTGAAAACGCAAAAATCTTAAACTACTAAATTTGAAGATTTCTTGAGAAGGCTTAGAAAATCATATTATTGCATTCTAAATTTTATTAAAAAAAACAACCTAATTTTATTCTTTTTGAAGAAGAATAACATTTTTGGCTAAAAATGCAATTATGTTAATTTATTCAGCGACTTTTTTTTCTTTTTTGAGACAACTTTGAAAATTAAATTTCTATTCATTTTGTGATTTTTAATTAAAAACACAAAACATTTTTATGCAATTTCTTATTCACTGACGATTTTGTAATGAAAATTTGAAGATTTGTTGATCAAGCTTTAGAAAATCATATTCTCTTGCACAATTTCCACGTACCTAAACTCGAATTGCATTCGGTTTATGCACATCATCATCATCTCCCAAAATTAATTTCGTGACAAATTTATTGCGCGCGTATTATTCCGATCAGTTGCACATGCACGAACGACGTCGACAACGAGCACGCATCGGCCCTCGAAATGGAGATGTTGGCATAGGCAGTAATAATATGTAATAATAATAATAATAGTAATGCAACTGTGCGTGCCCTTTATGTGCTGCTGCGTTTAATTCGTCGCGGCGATTCGTTACGGAATGAGAGGGACGATTCTTTTTTGTTTGCCGAATCGATTGATCGATCGCACGATGGGTCGTCGCTTGTCCATACGTCCAAGATGGTGTTGCGTATGTCTGTGCTGTGCTGTGAGGTGGCGGTGGCGGAGGGTTTCATCGTCGTGTGTTCGATGGTGGTGATTCGATTAGGTGTTCATTTGTTTACCTACGGTTCCATGCACTCCATTTGCTGGCCACTGATCCAACTCAACTCCATCCATACATTCACACACACACATACAAACACACTTACTACACACACTATACTCGAAACTCAATTGATGTTCACTTGACTTGCTTGTTTTATTTACAACCGCCACACACACAAACGTACATCCACACATACACACATGTATAGAGAGACACACGCATGTATGGTTTGATGCGTTTCTGTCCGCTTCTTGTGTGTGCTTCAAATTATATACACGGTGATTGCTCAAACGCATAACTTTGTGATAAGATTGACCTTTTTATGTCTAATTTGGGGAATCTAATAGACAAATTATTAAAGAATAAGTATAATATTTAGTAAAAATATTCTTTGTTTTTTTTGTTATTTGCAATACAGAGTGGCTCATAACATTAAGTAATAGTGGCAACACAAAATTCATCTCTTTTTTGAAAAGTGGAACAACATTTTAACATTCATGCCATTAATGTTAAAGAGCCAGAATGTTGCCTAAAAATAAAATTTAGTCACTAAACGCATTTTGTCCATTTTTCACAACAAAAAAGAAAGATTACAAACGTATTTTGTAAGAATTTTTTGTTTTTTGCAAATATTTATTTAGAAAATGTAATCTTTAATTATTAAATACTTGTTTTAAATAAAATTCTTATATTTTTATGTATAATTATAAAAGGATTTTGAACATGCTGTATGTATACCAAAAATATTGAAATGCGCAACTTTTTAATTAGTTTTTGCGTCGAATGACGAAAAAAGTTTAATAGCGCGCGGCGCTCGCCGTGTGCACATCATGGATCATTTGCCGCCCGATTAGAAAACTTGCCGAACGAACGAAATGTAAGCGAGCGAACGGGCGAAAAAAAGCGCAACGTGTTTTATTCGAATGTACGGTAGTGGTAGTGGTGGCGGCGGCAAGTGGCGGAAAGGCGGCGTAATTGATAACAGATGAGTTTTATTATTATAATGCACTTTTCCCAGTATATTGTTGAAGGGGTTTTTGACGAACCAATTGCACAAATTTGCAACGCCAACAGCGTGCAAATTACAATTTATCGCAATTTAATGTCCCGATTGTGTAGCCCGTTCGAGTGTTGAAGCGACTTTTCGACCTGCGGCTTGTCGTCCATACAATACCCCAGTGCGATGCGGAAAAAAAACGCTCATTCATCGACAATAAAAGCTGACACATGTATTGGATATAATTTCGCTTAATTTATTACAACAAGATGCATCGACGCTCCGTTGTTGTGTCGTTGTGTTGTTGTGTTGTTGTGTTACTTTGGGTGAAGCGAAGAAAGGTCGGTAGCACTACAGCTATTCCGAATATACGTCACCCTAGTCCTATATGGCAGTCAGCGCGCAAGCAGCTGCCGCATTCCGCTCTTTTTCGAGATGATGTTGTTGTTATTTGTTAGGACCACTTTAAGAATTGTTCGCATTGTGCGTTTTACATCAATTGAGTGAAAAAGCGAGTGAACGGTCAATGGATGTGAGTATGTGTGTGTGTGAGTGTTTAAATTCTTCGCACGCATTCGCACATACACACCATATACTCATGCGTTTCTTATGCGATTTTTTGGGCTTTTGTGGGAATCTATGCGAAATATGGTTGAAAAAGAATCATGTAGGAATCAATTCTAAAATATTATTTAATTTTTATATTGAAATACAATGTTTTGGGTATTAGTAATGAATTGTTAAGGATTTGTTGTAGATTTTGAGATTTACATATTTTTTTAAGAATTTGTTTTAAAACCCCAAAGGTATCAAAGCATTCCACATTAAAAATTATATCATTTTTTCTTCCAAATTCACTTTGTTAGCTATCATGCCCTATAAATTCATAAAACAGTTTAATCTTTTTTATTCATAGCATTTTTAGATATATTAATTTACATTACAAATTTTGGATCCAATTTTCTGCAAAAATTTGATTTTTTAAATTAAGCTAGTAAATGCAGTCATTTTGATTAAAACTCTGTTTTCACCAAATCAAAAAAGATGCCCATCACTTGAACTAATCACACATTTTGCATTTTTTACAAACCAAATATTAATGACTATATGTTTTTGCTTTAATTTGTATTTTTTACTAATTAAAGTACATACCCAGGCAATTTTGCAATTTTGTTGTTGTTGGTGGTGATCGATATCGTTGGGCTTGCTGTGCCAGCAAGATTATTGTGTTGTATTATTGCGCGAAACGTATCGCGATGATTAAATAGATAAAGATGGAGTGGCGTTGTCGTTTCGCATTTGCGTCATTTAGGTGCCAAATTAAGCGTGCATTTGAGTATGCTATATACGATCCTAGAGTAGATCGTTATCACGAATAATAATATAGAGTGAGTGGATAATGTGCCAGCGCTTGTTTATACACACATTATTATATATAATATATATAGAGTAGGTATACTTATATATTTTTTATTTGACTAAGCATATCCTATTACGCCAATAGTTCTCGTTTTCATTCGTTAAATGTTTTCTCTTCACATTTTTTTTTCTTCTTTGACTTTATTATCGAGTTTACGTATATACCTACCAACACGATGTAGAAGAGAATCTAGCATGAATTGAATAGATCGTTTGGAAGTAATTCGATCTAAGGTATGTAAGTACGTAATTCGATATCCTTTTTTTGCCTTCATTTACAAGCGTAATTATTTCACTTTTTGCAAAAAAATCTCCTATACAAGACAACGTTGTTTACGTTTTTTATGCATGGATAGAAAATGTGCAATTTCAGGAAAATAGAAAATTTTGATAAGGATATGTTTCTAAGAAATTTTGAAATTTTTCATTCTAAATTTATTGAAAATTTAATTTAAGGAATTTCTAAAAAAAGTCTAATTTTTGTAAATTGTTCCTAAGGTTCTTCTAAATTAGGACATTTAAAGACATTTACTATGTCGAATTAAATATCCAATTATCTTTTCCAAAGCTTCCTAAGTATTATTCTTGATTGTTTCCAAAATTTTTGGATGTGCAAGCTTCGTATATGTGGAAACTATCTAAACAACATTTTGATGCATTCACTGTATTCTAATTTATACCAAATTGCATCTGTTTCTGGTGTCCAAATTTGCTTAAGATTGTAAAATTGTCATGGCCTCTATACAAAAACTCTTCAAAATTATACAACACATCAAATTGAAAGCATCTAAACCTCATCATTTCGTAATTTCCAAATTTGCTCAACTTTAAAAAAACGACCATGACCTACCTATGCAGAAATTATACAACATTAGCGCGCCTAATCATATCATTTTGTTACATGCCAACAAACATCGTGTTTTTAGCGTCACCCTATAAACACATCCCTATCGAAACTCAAGTGTGCATGAAGCAAAACAACATCCGCGTAGAAACAAACCCGCGTAAGACAAAAGTGTTGTCGTTGCCTCCGTTGCTGCAGCAACAGCACATGGTGCAACTTCAAGGTGGTCCATGCACGTCACCCACAATTAACAGGTGGTTTGGCTATAGCGAAAAAAAGACAACAACGCTCTGGTGGTGTCGTAGTGGTGGTGGTGGTG
>JARJDW010017113.1:0-12751 GCA_030264715.1 Adinopsis sp. GC000173 | reverse complement strand
AAATGAAAAATGTTTAAATGCGGATTTTATTTATTTACTAGTTCTAATGTAAGTACTCACTTAGATATAGCTAGTTTGTCACGTTGCATTTAAAAAAATCAACTGAACTAATAGGAGGAATTAAAAATTTGCATCTTATATAGACATAGGAGTATATTAATAAACATAATTATTCCGGACAGGTTATAGTTGCAAGTTGGAACAACACAAATTAATTAAAAGAGACGTTTGAGAGGAAAAACAATTTAATAAAATGATTTTTCATATTGCTTCTGTTTACATACATAGATATACACGGAAAAAATAAATTAAATAAATTTAATCAAATCTATATTAATTTTTACTAAAAGCTGTGATTGTTGTTTAGCTGATTAATGTTAATATTTATTTCTAAAATTACTACTTAGGAAACTATTCAATTTTGCCCCGTATAATATTACAATTTACTAGGATAAAAACATTGAATTAACTAAAAAAAGTAGTAAAATTATAGACAGAGGATTAGTTAATTCCCAACAATATTAAAATTTACTAAAATATCAAAGTAGTATTAATTAATAAGATTATGAAATAAACTATACCTATATAAAAAAAGTAGAAAAATATAATAAATATTTTTCATCATCATCGGATGTTGTACTTACAAAAACCACACACACGCAATAAAAAAGTGTGAGCGTTGGTAATTTCTATTTCAATTAGCGAATTGTTCATTAAAGTGTTTTTTTTTATATTTACTACCAATGCGAACTCACGTTTTATTTTTTTATATAACACTTCTTTTAATTAATTATTATGAGTAAAGCTTTTAATATATAAAGTTTGTCAAAATTTATGTGCTTCTTTGCAACACACAGTGCACATTTTATAATTAAGCGCATAAATGCTGTAAATTTTGCATCTTGCCTTAAAATAATTACATATGTACTTACTTTATACTATATATATAAAGCATGTGGTGGAAGGCTATAAATCTCGGAAAGTTTTTTCTTTTTTCTGCCTTTAAGTGGAATTTATTGTTTTTTAAAGCTTGACAATTCGCAGATTCCAATTTATGTTCATCCTCTGGAGTAAACACCGCATAATATAGCAATGTTTCTTGATAAATTAAATAAAAATTCTATACAGAGTTATACTTTTGTATATGTACATATATTTTATAACATTGTATGTGTATTATACATTTTTGCGGCAGACAAACCTTTTAGGCATTTATCAAATTACGTTGGAAAATGAGAAATTCACTTATGATATTAATGTTTGATGCTGCAAAAATAAATTTCCACGAGACACGAGGATGGAAAACATTCTGATAATTAATTCTCCAATTTTCAGAATCTGAAAAACAAGTTTAAGCACAAATTAGGCAACAAATTTTAATTACTACCATTTACGATAAATCTGTCTAAATTATTCATGAGTAAACAAACTATTTTTAATTAAAATTACATGATTTCCAAAATTGAATTTTCTTATTTATACTGTATATACCTATGCCCCTATTGACACGCTAGAACAGTTCCTGAAAAACCTTATAAATCGAATTTGGGACTAAGGCTTGAATAACTCAATAAGGAGGCTGAGAAAATGCGTCACTAGAACGTTTTCCATAGAAAAAACATCGTATTTTCCTTCCTAGAAGAATTATAAGCGGGGGATGCATAGTTTAAATTTCATAGCAATGCATACTGGTATAATAAATAAAAGTTTTGAAATTGTGTGTTAAATTATCAGTCTAGTAATACAGAAAGGTACTTACAAAAAATTCATTCTGATTACTAAATTTCAATGTAAAAAATGTCCTAAATATATTTTTTAATAAATAAAGATGACCAATACGCTTTCAAATCAGTATAGGACAGTAAAATAACTTTAGTTTTATAACATTAACGTCATAAGTGCTATAAAATACAAATTACAATACAAATTAAAATACAATTCGCAATTTTGTAATCGTAATCGCCATCTTTACTTATTATACACTTACATACAAAGTAAAACTTCATAGAAACAAAATACAAAGTTATTAATAATTATTGATAATAAAGTCATTGCTGCTTCAATATCCAATTATTAACAATGAATACGTAATTCGTAGATTTTCCAAAAAAATGTAGGAATTGGAAACAACTAAAATATCTTATGAATACCAAAACTTACAGTGCTAATATAAATAAAATTCTTTATTTAGTCCCCGTTTTGGACTTTTCGCGGACTTGTCAGATAAATAGAGCGGTTTACAGTTCATGTTCCCGTGCAAATAGAACAAACCCAAGGTTCTAATATCTCGATTGACAAAATTAATTCTTCTAATCTAGAACCTAACCTAAAAATATTGCAACAATACAACTGTCAAATTGCGTTGCCATTTTATGCTGTGTTGCTATCGACGTTGTATATTCCGTATATTCAGGTCATAATTCAATTATATTATTTATTCTATAATTAACCACAATTATAATTATTTTCAATGTATTTTTTAGCTGAATATTTTTACAAAATTGTATACAAGCAAAAATATATAAAAAGCATCGTGTAAATGGAGGGATAGGCGTACGTGATGCAACGCAAGTTTAAAAATTGTACAGAATGAAAAAATCCAAAACGTAGTTAGGTATAAACTATTTTTATTCATAATTAGTAGATCGTATACATGTTGTAGAAACAATGAACGAACAATCTACTTTCATTACATTACAATAATTGCCTATATGTATCTAGTAATTAATTTTTAAAAGATTTTTAGTAATGCATGAATTTAGGTTAGTACTTATCTATTGTATAATAAAAATTAAATTCTTACGAATACAAACAAACGTAAATTCCGACAATAAATGTTTAAAATGCGATTAATTTAAGATTATAAATCAATGATTCCATGTTAGTTCAATACTTTGTCAGTAAACATAGTTTATTTATATTGAACAATGTTTACTACTACAATAATTTTTGATTGATTAAATGGATGGATGAACGTGATCAAAAACTCATTTAAAATAAATCAATATTTAAAGATATTATTTTATCTGTCAACAAAGATATTTAAAGTAATAAAGTTAAGAAGTAAAACAAAAGTCGGTTAATGCTTTTAGTGGAGTAACTGGTAATTTGTTATGTTTTAGCTTGTTGCTGGTCTATTTTATAAAATGGTTTATTACTTTTGGCATTGTGCATGTAACTAATATGCGCATTAAAGTGTAAAAATATTTTTTATTTGCTGCTTACTCAATAATCACTTATAAAATTACAATTTGAGCTATTTAAAGAAAATAGAGTAGTTAACACATTTATTCGATACTTATATTATAAATAAAAAATTGCGATGCACACGATTTGTTAGTGTTGATGACGTTGTAATGAAAATTATAAAAAAACATGTGTAGTAGTACAGAATAATTTAATTTAGCATGATAGCAAAAATAAAAACGGGTTGTTAAGTAATTATTCAGTGAAATTTCTATAGTACAAATTTTATAATAAAAACTACTTCCATTATTTATCCAACATTTTGATTAAAAATCGCTCCTACATGATATATTTCCTTAAATTCTGATTACCAATTGTAAAACGGACTAAAAACACTAAATTTCCTTATTAAAAATGCCGCATTTCAATAAAAATTTATCAAAAAATTGTCACAAAGTGTTAAATATTTTGAAAAGAATACTAAAACTACTAAAACATGTAAAATAATATTATGCTTCTTAAATAATTGTTATATTTATTAAAAGAATGTTTAATTGTCTTAAACGTATTTATGACTTTACGCCAATTTGTTGAGTTCGCTATTCTGATCAGAAACGATTTATATTTTCACATTTATTTGATACTTACATTACGAATAAAAAATTTAATGCAACTAATTTAATTAAACATAATAGCAAAAATAAAAACAGGTTGTTAAGTAATTATTCAGTGAAAAATCGTTAGTGCAAAATTTAAAATACAAATTACTTCTATTATTTATGTTTATTCCATTTTAATTTAATTTTATTTAATACCAGTCATTGTGAATTATTACGTGTGCGTTGACGGCGCCGTGTTATAATATTCAATACTGTAATGAATTATTGAAAATTATATGCAGATAATTAAAACTATAGTATTGAAATATTACATTAATGTAAACCAAACATTATTTGTTTTAAAATATGATATTTTAATGTTGCGTACTATGAAAAAATAGGAAGTATTGATTATATTATACAGTGTGTCCCCGGATCGACTTCACTATAGGTATAATTAATCAAAAATTTTTGAGATTTTTTGAGAAAAATCAGTATTTTATTCTTTCGTTGTTACCACAGACAAAAGTATTCTGTTTACATTGATAAAAAAATTGACATGTGTTTCAAATATACTAGTTTATTTAAAAAGAAGTCAATCGGCGCATTTTTCTACCTAAAACAAAATACGTTTGTCGGTGGTAACGACTGAAAAAAATGTTGTCAAAATAATCCTATACTTGCAAAATTTTGCATATGGCCATAATTATATATTTAGAACAACTTATCTTAGTAACATTTTGTCGTATTATTACCCGAAATGGCACTTTACTTGAACATAAAATCAATTTTTCTGATTTTGTTAAAGTGCTGCTATAATTGTGAAATTTTATATTTTAAACAACTTATCTTCATAACATTGTGTCATATTATTGTCTAAAATAGCACTTTACATGAACATAAATCAATTTTTCTAATTTTGTCAGTGATCCGATAATTGTGAAATTTTGCATATGTGCATAATTTTATATTTTAAACAACTTATCTTAATAACATTTTGTCGCATTATTGGCTAAAATGGCACTTCACCTGAACATAAAATCACTTTTCCCCCATTATAAGGCCTTTAATACTAAAAAAGTGAAAATATGCTTGAAATTCACTTCAGACCAAGCAGGGGTTGATTCCAAAATCTCAAAACTAGACTCCAAAATTTTTGATCAATTATACCTATAGTGAAGTCGATCCCGGGGACACACTGTATATATTATTCATCAAAATATGTATAATTTGATATATGTAAAAAAACTGATTTTAACATGTAATGTTATGATTCATATATCTAAATTAATTCAACACACTGTGACTAATATTAATGCATTTCTAATAGTAAAAATTACATTAACCAGAATCGCGAATTAGAAATTTTACACCATAATGAGTCATTTTAGTAAGTAGTATAAGTAATTTATCTGCATGGTTTTATCTAAAAACGTTTGTATCCAACCGGCATAAATCAATTTTGTGGAAAGAAGAAACTCACAACTGAAAGTTACAGTTGTATTTATATTAAACTTCTGGCAAGTTAAATTGATTATTGTGTTCTTCACCAATAAACCAGAATGTTAGGCAAACATGTTTACATGTATAAACATGTTACTCTTTTCTATTTATTCTTTTTGTTTCTTATATACAAAATGCATACATACTACGCTTTTTTATCTCGCTGAATACATAAAATTCAATATTAGCATAACAATTCGTTTTTTTCTTTATCTTTAATTTAGAACGATTTTCTTCTTGCAAACTGTTTCGAAAAATCTATGAAATTCACGTTATTTTTTAATCGAACATTATTGATAAAACAGACTGTTAGAATTTAAATATTTATATACGCCTATTTGATAAATAAATATATTTTTCTATCTTGCTGGTTCAAACTTAAATATTTAATGCGCCTAGTAGATATATTTACTAGTTGAAAATCTATACACTAAAAAATATTTTATCTTTGCTATCAAAAAGAGTTTAAAAACCTTTCGATGTCTGATAAAAAGTTGTGTTGACTATATGCGACAGTACCTACATTGAATTCGATATTGATTGGGAATGTGAGTTTGTGTACTACCTAATTGAATTAGAGTAAATTTTCGCGAAGTTTCTTGGTAAACAAGTTCATATGTGGCATTTAGAAAACTGTAAGACAGAAATTTAACAAATAATAGATATAGATGGTATAAAAACGAAAAACAAACATATTAAATAAAATGTGAAATAAACAATTCATTTGTGGATTAAATAATTAAGAATACGTTTTTGATTTAACGGAAAATTATTTAATTTGCTAATTTTTAACACAAAAATGCAATATTTTGATAAAAATTCACTACTATATGATAAATTTTCTAAAATTCTGATTAGCAATTTTAAAACGGATTAAAATTATGAAATTTTCGTAATGCCACAGTTCTATAAAAATTTAGTATTTTGATAAAAATTCACTACTTCATGATAGGATTCCATAAATTCTGATTACCAATTTTTAAACGGACTAAAACTATGCAATTTCCCTGAAGTCATAATAAAAAATGCCAAAGTTCTATAAAAATTTAGAATTAAATACAATATTTCGATATAAATTTGCAACAACCATTTGAATTTTCTTTAAAACATACTAAAACTGCTTAAATTTATTAAATAATCGCTATATTTACTAAAAGTTACTAAACTCTATTAATATTTTATTAAAGGAATGTTAAGTTGTCTTAAAAGTTACGAAAAATAGTTAAATTCTTTAAAAATCGACCTCTAAATGATTTATTTATGATTTTACGTTAATTTGTTAAATTCGTCCTCATATTTTCTTTAAATTCAAACCAATTTATAAATATTGTCAGATTTTTTGTATCTATTTATAAAATAGACATATATAGTTCTCAAGCAAAACTTTCACATGCCATTATACTGTTTTAATCAATGACAAATGTTAAAATACAAATTTGTACAAAAATTTAGAAAGTTCGCTTATTATACTGAGCATTTTAACAAATATTAAATGCTTAGGTAAAATGGTCAATATTTACAATTTCAGTAAACAATGCATTTCTAAAGGAAATAAATGTTAAATTAAATAAATTAGCACAATTAGATAATTCATAAAACAATAATATCTTAGTGATTTTATATTACGAGCACTCGAATGTTATTAAAGTTAGTCACGAATTTTATTGATTTAATTTCATCAGTGTGTGTAATTTGAATAACTTCTTTTGTTGCTTTGCGAATGTGAATAAACTATAAAAGTTCTGCAATATAATTGTCCTTACGTAGATAATAAATTAATAATAAAAATGCAATTAGTATTTATTGTTGAGTCGCAAATCAATTATCATTTTATTTGATTTTAACTGCCACTTGCAAATTAATTTAATAATGCCATTAAATATAATCAATTAATGCTTAATAAATTGAATGAATATATAGATTTTTTGAATTGTTTAGTCAAGGTCTTGTAAATACTATAATATCCGGTCCTACAGCCATATGTTTTATGTATTCATAAAATCCAATATTATCTTTCCGAAATATCTGAGCGGCTTTATTTGCACGCATCATGAATTCAACTCTACATACTTACGAATCCACAATATAAAACATTGTGAATCATTTGAATAACGTACTTATAACAAATTATAAAAAATGAAATGAAACAAAGAAAAAAAAATCAATTATTCTAATTTATTTTAATGATTGATTATTGCTCGAAACTCACATATGTGTACAACCGTTTCCAAGTATACATTTCTTATAATATTACTAATAAATTTCTTCTAATTGCACATAACATTAACATAATATTGTGCAAATTTTTTAGTTAATATACCTGTAGTAGAAATTTTAATTGCATAACCTAAAATACTGCGTGGTGTTAATAAAATAATTATAATTTCTTGTTTAACTAGAAACTACTTTTAGTTTTTATTAGCCGTAAATGGTTAACCGCCTAGAAACAGATTTGAGATAATTATATACACATATTATTATTAATCATTTTATTAATTTATATTCTAATATCACAACAAACAATATTAAGCTATAAAATGCAGTGATTCTCAACCATTGTGCTGCCAAAAAAATTCGCAAATTCAAGGAAGATTAATTTTTACAAATTTTATATGTAAACTAGTATTTCCCAATTTATTTTGTACTGTGCCCTGTAACTCATTTCTACTAAATTTCATATCTTGCCTCATTCTAACGCATTTTATTCCAAGTTATACATAGGAAAATATATAAACCTTTGAAATTATTTATTAGTATCTCCACCGAAATTATTAAACATTCAATTTTCAATTTTTGACGATTTTCTTCCGATGTTTCTTTGATTGTTGGCATTTTACATCAAAACATTTATGGATTTTCATCAAAGTCGTTCGAAAAACGGGAAGAATAAAGTTCTTTTCGATGTTTGGGTAATGCTAAAAAAGCAATGACGAAAATCGCAAACATTTGCTTTCACGCAATGAAAAATTCAACACATCTAGAAAATTAATCGATTAGTTTATATAATATTTTCCCATTCCCCCCCTTATCAGTTGTATTATCCCCCGTTGGGCAACACTGATGTAGACAGTGCATTGTAGCGTGTGTAATTGTTAAAAAATTGAATAAACGAAGAGAATAATACTTAATTTGACGATTAAAAGGGGTCTGCTATGCGATAACGAAAGTAACTTCACCACTTGATTATTTTCATTAGCATGGAAATGTTTTAAAATTTCGAGTACGTATGATATTAATCGTCGGTTTTACGGCAAGGAACGAAATGAAGGCTTCAATTTGTAAAAATTTCCAACGTTTCCAGACCTAATGATTTCTTCTCATGATGGCGCTGTCATTATTCGGGTAGAGAACTGCAAATTTTGCATTTATTTTACTTATTGCAAATTTCTTTACATAGTTATTACATTTACATCAAAACATATTTCTGTCGAATCACGTAGTAGTATAAATTGGATTTTTTCGGAGTTTTTTGCTTCCGACTATACATCATGTCGATTTTCACAAATAAAAATTCAATCATAAAACGTAAAATGAAATTCACAATATATTTCTAGCATTTAAGTAAACTATATACTTTTTATACTTGGCAGTGAGAAATGCTTTAAACACAACCTCTACTAAAGTTAGTCATGAATCTTTGGGGTAATAAAGTTTGGTATTAAGGGTTAACCCCAATTTATGCAATCGAAAATATGATTTTAACTAGTGGGGCGGACAACTCACAATACAATGTAACTTTTCTGTGACAATTGTATTAATTTTGAAATGGTGGCTTTGATTAAAAACTATTCTTTCTTTGTTTAACAAATATTTACAACCTGTACGTCAGCAATCATCAGACAATTTTTGATTGATGCAAGAACTAATGCTCGTCACATCATTTTTGCCACCATGCAAAAAGCTGTTTTATTTACTACCAGTTACTAGAAATAACTCCTAAATGCCCAACAATTCAAACTGCCTCCTGTTTGCACCAGAAAAAAAGTGTTGTGAGAGAAAAAAAGTTGAGAATCACTGTTACAATATAATAGAATTTCAGTTTTAATTAAAAATATACCATTATTAATAAAATTGGACCATTCCTTTTATTAGTTTATACCATATTTGCCATACAAATAGTATGTAGGCACACATAATAAAAAACGTTTTTTATTGAAAATATTTGCATTAGCATATGATGATAAAATTTGCAACAACGAAACTAATACGTAAGGTGCCTGAAATCCCGCGCCGATTTTCTTATCAGTTTATGGTAAATATTATCACTCTAATATCTGGGCATAATTTTAACTTTAAATCGTAGAATAACACGTTATTTTATCTCAGTAGTACTTACAAGCAAAACTCAACGCATAAAATAATCGTAAGAAATTATTTAATATTATTCTCATTAGTAAGGCGCAGTCATTTCCATTTTTGCCATTTGCGTGAAAATTATACACATTTCAGTGTCAAAATCATGTTTTATTAATGTACAAACGTGGATGAATCTTTAATGAAAAACGGTGTGTTTTCTTCTTCGCAAAGAAAAGTTTCTTTTCCTGGAACAATAACCGTTTATGACAGAGAGTTTGCGGAATAACGATTTTAGTAGCAAAACTAAACTCCTATCATACTGATACACGCTTTTAATTAAACAGTTTACTTTAAGTCTATTCTAGTTTTAAACATAATTCTAGTATTAGAACATAATAAAAATTTTCCATCAAATCGTTTCTATATTGTAAGAATTAATATAACTCTTTATGTTATATGAGAATGACTTGCTTTTAATTAAATATTTTATTTTAAGTTCACTTTGTTTTATTGTTACAATCAAAATTTTGTATCAAATAGTTTGCATGTTGTATGAATATATACGACTGTTTAAAAAGGTGGACATATAGTTGAAATATTATGATTATCAACCCCCAAACAATTTATATTATATATGAGAATGACCTGCTTTTAATTAAATATTTTATTATAAGATAATAAAAATGTCGCAGCAAATCGTCTGCATATTATATGCATCGATTGACAAAATTAATTCTGCTGACCTAAAACCTAACCTAAAAATATGACAACTATCAAATTGAGTTATCATTTTAAGCTGTCTTGCCATCGACGTCGTATACTCAGCATATAGTGTATATTGGTAAAAACATTTCACATTACATTTTTATTTATATAGATAATCAAAATTTTTGCATCAAATCGTTTACATTTGTGTGAATTAATACAAAGTAATAAAGTGCTAATATTGTTGAATATTGTGATTAGCAAATGGTGAACTCAAACAATTTATATCATATGATGCCTGCTATTTTAATTAAATAATTTACTTTAAGTGCATCCTATTTTTATTATAACGTAATCAAAATTTAGTATCAAATCGTTTTCATGTTGTATCCATTAATACAACTATTATGATTAACGAAGGGTGGGCCCAAACAATTTATATTATATGAGAATGACCTGCAATTTTTGAAGCTTATATAACTAACTGCATGCAAATAACAGTTTCTACTTGATATGGTTTATACGCGCTGATATAGTGATATGGGGTGGGTTGGACAAATATCGTCGTCAGTTATTTTGCAATTTAGATTGTCACTACAATAGCTACTATTGTATTTATTGAGTGATGGCGTAGAGTGAGTTAATTAAATTTGCTTTAGTATAAATTTTATTCTATTTTTGAGCTATAAATGACGCAATCTTTATAGTTATATTTACGTATCCATCGATTTCTTTATTTATAAGGTCCCCGAATGATTAAATTCGCATTAAATAATAACATTTCTATAATTTCGACTAAATTAGATTTGAAATATATACGTTCTACGTACGTTCTAAATAAATGCTCTAATATTGAATTTATTACATTTAATTAATTTATAATTATGATATAGGTATTTTTGTTTCACATTCTGCTATTGCATTTTAATTTTAGTTTTATTGATCAACATCATAAATATTTCATTGCGTTCATTCTTAAAATAATTAATCTAATTTTGTTTTCTGATGACATATTTATATATTATATATAAACTTTCAAAAACTACAAATCAATCCTTACACTGATACAAAGTAAACATTTTAAGTATCACTCTAAAATTAACTTAAATAATAATGAAAACTGAATTTTATATACCTATCGATACCAGACAAGGCGTTCGATGTAAAAGGCGCTTATTACATTCTGCTTGAATTCTAAGAAGAAATTCTTGTGAGAATCACTTCCTGCTTTTTAGCAATATATAAATTAGTGCATATAATTTTATTTGAATATAAAAACATATTATTATATTTTATCTGAAATATAATTATTATGATTATTTCATTTATGAACAAATTGTTTCCAGTTGATGCATTTACCTTGAAATGCCCATATGTTACACGACCTAAAGTCTATTGTTGTGCAATTTCTTGTCATTTTATGACGAAGTCTGTTTTTCATTCTTGTTTTGTTTCATAGTTATGTATTTTGAATAGAAACGTAACAACACACGTAGATTATAGGCTTTGATTAAAACAGGTAGATTCGCGATAAACACTTTTTGTTAATTATGACTTTGGTTAGTAATTCAAATTTTATATAATTACTTAAAAACGATTTCAAAATCGCTACATTGTTCCAAGCAGACATGATAATATCAAGTATGTATTATTGATAAATTTTATTATTTATTTAGAAATGTTTTATTCAATTTAAAATTGAATAACTTTTATTTATTGTTTGCAAAGATAAAATAATCTCTCTTGTTAATAAAATTGCAAAATGCAAACTATTCACAATTAGATAATTAAAAAATAATATGTTAGGTTATGTATTAATAAATACATTCGCTGTCTTCTCAAAAAGTAAAACTACTTTAAACCGAAAGAAACAATAAAACCCTCCAAATAATGTGTCGATTGTTTCTCAGTGTAATTGATAGGTATGAACCCACAAATTAAACACATTAATCTAATGAAAAATTAAACAATTTACCCTTAAATGGAAAGCGTGACCTTGAATTCTTTTCACCCACAAGCGAATACATAGTTCAATCCAGATTTGGTCAAATATGTTTATATTGCATTTTTGTGTCAACCGTCATGTGTTAAGTTTGCTCTTGTGATTTTGATTGCCTTATATGTATTATATAGTTACGTCTATGTAAGAAAATTTAAAAAAGATGCACAGACTAAATATCAATAAAGTTAGAAGTGTCAAGTTTCATCTGGTAATCTAAGACAACAAAAACGCATATCTTGCAAATTTAAACAAAGTCGACGTTCTAAGAAAATGATATCACTAATTCATATCTCTGTTGGAAATATATTGAAATAATTTTGAATGAACAATATTCTCATTTATAAACAATGTTGTCTCTAAGCTGCGCAATTGTGCAGGACCTCACTAATAATTTCAATATTTGCACAGAAACATGTGTATTTTGAGCAGCACTAATTGCGAGCCTTTTTTGAGCTCAAAT
>JARJDW010017112.1:0-43374 GCA_030264715.1 Adinopsis sp. GC000173 | reverse complement strand
GACGATTGCCAGGTAATGCCGCAACTTTGTCTACCTAAAAAATTATTAAGTGTAGAGATCAGAAAAACGCATCAGTACCTTGCAAACATTGTGTAAGCTAACATAATGCAAAATGACGATAGTTTCTCAACAAATAAATTAGCAGCCCTTGCATATAATATTTCGTGTTTTTTGTTGTAACTGAAATGCGCATCAAAATTGAAGCCACATTATTTCTATATATAATAATTATTACTGGATCTGATAACAAATATACAATGTGGGATTGTGCAGTGCATTGTTGAATATTTTAAGATATAATTTGCACTAGATTGCCCTTCACATCTTCTTCATATAACGAGGTAATGACGTTCCTAGCTTCATTTGATATAACTTTGGAAAAGGCAACGAATGCTGGTTTAGCTGTGAATTATATTCGGGATGGTCCATACAGAATGCAGTTTACAGAACATCCCTGATAATTACAAATGTGAATTTTGTATATTTAACGACAAGTTTACATTATATAACCTTTTACCTATTTTATTTGTTAGAGCACAATTACCCCTTCATGACTTTTGTGCTTCTTTTGATTTTCTAATACTAAATTAGATTAATTCGGATTTTTTTTATATTCATTTAGACAGTATATTAGTTGCTCTTTCAAATACATTAGTTGCAATTTATTTGTTATTTATTATTTAAGAACAATTTTCAATTATTCTTAGGGGTACGGAATTCCTCCACTCTCCCTTAACTAACACATTATAACAAAAAAAAAATATTTCAATTATAAATATAATTTTTTTTCTTAATTATTTGTCGGTTATTTATTTTACTTGTTATTTACTTATTATATATTCTAAAAATAAATTTCTATACATTCCGAATAATGAACACCATTTAAATACTCATAACGATGTGAAGGAACAATAAAATAGAAATTTTATATTATTATTTGATTAAAACCTACACACACACAGAATTAAAAACAATATTGGAGAATATCGTTGTCATATAGAACAATAACACCACGACACGAAGAAAAAACATTCATTCAATAATGAAATTGGCTTTCTCTACTATAATACATTATTAGAAGAGATAAAACAAGCGTTCCAACTCGACATACTATATATAAAATAACACACAACGAGAGCTCGAAAAATAAAACAACAAAATGAAAAAAGCAACGCGAGTAAAACAAATAGATATAAATATTATTAAATATTGTTCGTTCATTTTCCAACGTCGACTTCATTTTAATAATAATAATAATAATAATATATGCTATTGTGTTGTTTATACTCTATTATGCAATTCAACCTGCCAATAAAGTATTATTTTATTATTATTATTATTATTACAATATATTTCATACATTATTAAATAATATAAATATGGTAAAATTGTCACAAAATATAATAGGCGCGATATTGTTAGCTTAAAACCGAGCATTGTTTTATGACGTATAAATAAATTCATATAGGAACATTATAAAATATATAATGGAAGCTATTTTATTTATTTATGTACGTGTGCGTGGAGCGGAGGGCGTAGAATGTATGTGTACATGTGAATGTGAGTGTGTGTGCATTTTAAAATAATTATTTTAGTCAACAAACCAGGTAAATCGTTTTTCATTTCAATTCATATATCAAACATGGATTGCATTTACTAGAATAATATGTATTTATTCACTATTTATTTAAAAGTTGTTCAATCAAATTTTCATTTTTTCATATCCGCCAAATTCGTTTTCAATTTCAATTTGATTTTAATATCATATATATGAAATTGAATAGATAGGATGGATGGCAGGGCTGTAATTAATTTATTTTCGCTCATAATGAAACCTGTAATTTACTATTATTTTACATTAGAAGGGATATAAAAACTATAATTTTAGACAAATTTTAAACTTTTCGATTATTTTATCTTAAAATTTTCTTCAAGCTTTAAGAAAAATAAGCGTAGTTTTTAAAGTATTCATTTTTTTTTAAAGTAGGTAAAAATTTTATTCCCAACATTAATCATTGATCATTGCTAAGTTAATTTTATTTTATTTTTAAAAAATAATACTAAAAATGAATTATTGTGTTGTAATATGTTTATAAATTTTAGAGTATTTAATTAATTTTGCATTCTAATGCTTTTTTTACTCACATTCTTTCCCAACTTATCGATAAATTAATTGATCACTAACTTCTTTAACTTCAGTTTATGTTAAATTACTTGTTTTTGAAATAATTAATAACAAGAACAAACTAACACCAACTAACTCGTTTTGTCATATTTTTACTTAATTCATTAAAAATATTCAGCACTAAGTTAAATTTATTCTTCACATCGCATTTTGTTTGAAACAATAAAATTAAATAATCATTTCTTACAAAATTTTTATAAAGTAGATAAAAAAATATAAGTTTTATATATTTTGTAGAATTTTTAAAGATAATTTGACGTTTCACTTATTTTATTTAAGCATAAATGTTTAATATTAAAAATTTACATTTAAATATTTCATATTATTTAATTAATTTTGCAAATCAAAACACTTATTCCCATTTTCTTATTTAGACCTCTGTTGCTAGCTATCTAAAGCGAGTACAGGTGTTGCTTAATCCCCGCCTCCCCAAAAATTAAATTTAAATATTTAATGTTATTTACATTTTAAAGCCATTTATTTTTATGCCTTGGAAAAATAAACGTACCTGGATGATTGCTAATCAAGCGTCGTGTACACCGAATAAAATAATAGTACCTACTTACCTAACTTTTCATGCACAAATCAATTACGATAATAATAAAAAAATAAGCTTTCGTTTAAATTGAAGATAATTAGCATTAATGGTACGGTAACGTTTTTATTGATAGTCGTCATGCAAAATGCAGCAAATTCTTGAAGAATTTAACACTTGCAATATAAAAAATATATTGAAAATGAAATTGATTGAAAAGAATGCGCAATTAAAATTTTTAAACAAATCGATTGAACATGTGTATTTTTTGTGTTTGTTGTGTGATTGTAGTATTATCGAAAATCCGGTTCTGTGCGACGGGAGTATTATAACGAGTAGAAAATTTCAGTTGGATTAGTGACAGTCAAGTTAATTAGTAATATCATTTCAGTTTTATTTCATCGTCAGTTCCACGGAGTATAAAGCGAAATGAAAAAGCACTCAATTTTTAATTGGATTTGGTTAATTCGCGAGAATTTTAATGGATATTTTACATTACCCATCGCCGTTCTAGAACACCGACCAAAAAACTTTTTACAACTCAAACAAATCTTTTATCAGTTTCCTTGATGTTCGGTTTTAAAAATTAAGAAAGAAGATTAAAAATTTTATTTCGCCTGTCAGCATCAGCTTCTATTTTACTAATTAAATCTGCCATTTGTTTCAAACAATCTTCTTCATTCCTTCATTTTTTCACTCTCTTTTTTTGTTTCATCCGTTTGTTGTTTTGTTTCGCCATCCATCCATCCATCCATCCACTTTTTGCGCCGCTTCGATTCGATGCAATTTCACGGCAGTGTTTTCGCTTGACGCTAAAAATACTCCACCATTATGATTCATTTATTATTGTTTAGGTAGGAATATATAAGCCGCGACACGTGTATCATGTAAAGTTAAAGGTCCTTTTTGCAATTATAAAGCGATACGTATAAAATTGTTTAATGTCTGAATGCGGGGAGGAATGGGGTTGTAAAATTGTGTTGGGGGACAAGTGCCGCGTTGTATATAATATATACAACAATGCATTTTAGTGCTTCAAGCAAAATTCTCACACTTGTGTATGCATTTGAGGGTGTGAACACTTGCATCTGCAAAATGAATTTTATAAACTACTTTATACATCCACACATACATTCACATATGCAACACAACATCAACTTTTGCATCAGCGCTACAATGCGACACATTTTAGCTAAATTATGAAAATATGTCTTACATTTTATGCTTACAAGCTTTTCTAGCGGTTTCGCTATGTTTTGCTGCTAGTGCTGCTGTTGCTGCAATGAGGAAATACGTGTTGGCATGCATGCAACAAACGAAACAACAAAATTGCACACTGAACTTTAACTTACTTTTCACTAAATTAAATATATTGTATGTTATGTACTAGTAGTATACCAGTCGCTAGTGATGTAAATATTGTTTCTACATAATCATCGCCCACAAAGATATAAATAATAAATGAAACTATATCAAAGTGGGTTTTAATTAATTTTAAATAATGTTCGAAATGCATTTTACGATTGATTTGTGTATCGACATTTTTTGTTCCTCCACCTCGAGAAACAACTACTACGCATTAATTATGGAATCTTTTAGGTTTTAAATCAAGTCACAGAGGCCACGAGTATCAAGATAGAAAAGATTGTGAAATTATTCTCTCTGAAAACTGTAAAAACAGTAAAATATGTCAAAAATGAGAGTTTCATGCAGAATTAACAGCGACTCATTTATGCATAAATCATTGTTATAAATATTCGTTAGTTCGGTTACATTGTAGATCAAAAGTTGTACTTAGCTTCGCAATTTTTGCTCCTCCACCTTGAGAAACAACTACTACGCAGTTATTGTGCTATCTTCTTGGTTTTAAATCAAATGACACAAGTCAGGAGTATAAAGCAAGAATAGATGTTACAATAATTCTCCCTGAAAACGCCAAAGACAATATAATGTGCCAAAAATGAGTTTTCATGCGCATGTTTATTACTTGATTAGTGATTAGTACTCGTGTATAAAGAAATGTTTGAAGAAATATAGCAACCACAATGCCAATTTTCAAAATAAAGATATACCGATTCTAAAATACTTGGATAATTATGCACAGAATATCGTTCACTTGGCAAATTTGGTCAGTTGGGCCTACTTTGACATTCCAAAATTAGGTTATGTTCCAAGGTTTTTTTTCTGCTATCAAAAAACATTAATTAATTATTATCAATATTACCTTAGCAAGGTAAGGACACTATTCATCGATTTCATGTAAAAGAAGCGTTGAAATCGCTTCGAAAATGCCATTTTTGGGTGAATTTGTCTTTGACAGATTGAGCTTCCCAAAACGTCAAATGAAATTCACTCAAAAATCGTGTTTTTCAAGCGATTGCGATGCCATTTTCGCTTAAAATCAATGAAGAGTGTCTTTACCTTGCTATTTATTCTCATCCGCATTCGAATCGAATCTGGTTTAACGTCAAAATGGGTGAAAATACATTTTGGAGGTTGGAATCACATTTTCACTCTTTAAAACAGAATTTTAAGTCGTAGTAGATTTAATAATAATTAAGAACAAACAATTTCTAATTTCCTAGTCTTCTAAACTAGAAACTATTGCAATTTTTGGTACCGTTTCGCTATAGCAACATCACTTGAAAATTTTTACTCCCGCGAACCATTCTAAGCGTGCAGCCTCTCAAACACGTTCGCTCTTGCTGAAGAAAGACACTTTTTTTCTAACATTAACTAACAACTGCCACAAGGAAGGGATACTCTAATTGACATCAAACTCCTAACCTAACCGCCATAAATCACTGACGCATTCAAAGGGAGTACAAAAAAGACCGCACGTAGGTAAGAGGCTGCACGCTTAGAATGGGAAGCGGAAATTTTAGCTGGCAGTTCAGTTTACATGGGATGTTGCTATAGCAAAACGGAACCCATTTATTGATTGATTGATATATTGAATTGAACAATTTAAATAAAAAACCTAAAAGATTAACTCTACCACTTTCTTAAACTTATCGCGACAAATTGGCTATAAAAAGCAACTCACTCGAATCTGAGTTGGACTCCTCTTTGTCTTTGACAGTTTCAATTAAAATATATGTACCTCAAAGCCACAAATAATACTAATTGAATACATATTTTAAACGTTTATTGATCGATATATTGAAATGAACAATTTAAATAAAATAGCTGATTCAAAAATTGATTATTCTAACTAGTTTAGTTTAGATTTACTATTGTTTCATTGGGCCGCGGCATTAATCTCGTGTGTCTGAAAAGAACGTTAAATATATTTGATGTACGCTACAGTTTAAATGAGCTTACTGATGATGAATTAACAACATAATCAACTTCTGCTAGGATTTTCCCGGGCCGTGCGGTGATGCCTCGTGGCGGTGCATCATCCATTTCGTGTACCATTTTATAAACATCCGAATTTTGTAAATGATCTAGATTCTTCGGCGGCGGTTGGTATTTCATAAAATTTATCCTAAATAGTAACAATGACATTAGCGCTTGTATACGCGCATTAATTATTAATCTAGATATTTTTTGAATTGCACTTGCCTTGCTTGGATTGGATGGCAGATGAGAAGATCCATGAGTTATAACTTTTTTTTGTTTGTTGACATAGACTAATTAGATGGGTTTTAATCACAAGTTTTTTGTGTGTCGGCCTTACAATTAGTTGTTGGTGTTAGTTAGTGTATAACATACAACACTCACTGTTTTTGATTTTTAAGTTTACTTGGAACCAAACAGCAATTTGATTCTCTGAAAATTTATTTGATAAATGTTTTACGACATGCTGGGGAAGTTGTATGTGTTTTTTGTGTTGTGGTAATTAGCTGTACCTATAAATCGGCTGAGTGACTCTCGTCCACGGCCAAATGTTGTTCCAATGTTTAACCTGAAAAGAATGATATCGTAAGTAAGTTAATCAACTAAACGCCTACCCTATTGTATGTCCGGTAACGACTTCGTAATATGAACTGATTGTGCGATCGATGTTATCATCAGTCAGTGAGGGTTGTCGAATAGATTGACCAGCATCGTTTGGTTGCGACCATTTCCTACCACCTGGAAGTATAATTGGTCGCTCTAGTGGCGCTAAAGGGTGCTGCTGAGACATGTGTTCCTGTAAAAAAATGACTCGACTTATTGTTAGTGTTTTCAATCTCAATTTTCTAAACACACGAGCTTTGGGCCCCATCCAATTGGATTATCATCAAGTTTTTGTTTCGACCTTCGATAAAAAAAGAAAAGCAAAAAGGAAATGGAGCATGCAATCGAATTAAACAATATGCAATTTCAATTTTCTCACAATACCTTTTCTTTCTTATCGGTTTTATCTTGCGCCAAACGCGCAACGTCACTTTCGTCAACTTGTTGTGCGTCAATATCTTCTGCAATCATATCTTCTTCACTTCTAGCAATATCTTCCGCTTCAATCTGCACTTGATTTAAATCACTTATTTGTTCATCGAATTCACCCTCTTCACGCACAACACTCAAATCTTCTTGTGACTTTTCTAATTATATATAAACTTTATTAACAAATCAATTTATTATATTAATTTATATATTTATTTACCTAGAGCAACTAACTCGGTTATATCGTCTTCCGTTTCAGTATTATCACCAACGCTTGCCTCCTAAAATAAAAAACAACTATTCGTAATAGTGCGCTCGCAAACAGACACACACACACTTGTGTATTGTTGTGCCATTTTTAGAACGTGCGACGTACCTCGTCGTCGTCATGTGTCTGAACTTCTTGAACAATTTTTTGCAGTTGCTCGGATATTAAATTGAGCGTATCGTGAAGTGTGTCGGGAAGTACTGTCAGCGCTAATAATTGTTCTTTTACTTGTTGCAATTGCTGTTCAACACTTGTTGCAACGCTTCCCTGCCGACCTAAAACAATAATATAACAACGCTTAAATAATCATTTATTATTATATAAGTTTATTAAATTACTTGTGAAATGTTGTATTTCATTATTATTTTCATCTTCCAGTTCGATGCCATCATCGTCGCCTTGCGGTTGAATGTCGTTTTCCTCTTCTTCTTGTTTTATACGTTCTTCTTCCAATCTGGCCAATTCTGCAAGTCGTTCCTCCTCAGCCAGCCTTTTTTCTTCAGCGATGCGCTCTTCCTCCGCTTGTCTTTCCGCTTCTTGGGCAGCTACCAGTGCTGCTGCCGCTGCTTCCTCTTCAGCTTTTTTCTGCGCTTCTCTTTCTGCATCTAACATTTTCTTCGTTTTAATAACAACTCTGTACGGTTCAACCTATTGCAAAACATATAATAGATAAATAATTACAACAAAGCATTTAAAATAAATAAAATACTTTTGGTTTGTCTTCTTCGATGCGATCAACAAACTTTGGTTTGGGATTTTTAGGCTTTTGCAAAAATGTTGACCATTTCCGTTCGTAAACTTCATCATCGTGCGACAAAAGATACTTTTCCTGCAAGAAATTTTATTATTAACTTTTGATTCAATTTAAATAATTATTTATAACTTCATATTGTTGAATTTTATTCAAATTGTCATTATTTTGAGGATGAATTATTTCCTCTTGGCCTTGCAAGTTTTCAGATATTGGCAACTCGGGTGTTTTTTTAATCGCCATAAAATTCTCCGGATTTATAACGCGTTCTATATCCTCATCGGTTAGACTTAGATCGTGTTTACTGCAATCGATTCCATTTGTGGGATAATTCTTTTCCGCAATTGTGCCTTGCAGAATATCCGACACCTCCGCATCGGTTTGTTGCTCCTTAAAATAGTTTATAATATAACAACATTATTAATGATGTTATAAATATTTACAGCAATCAAATCATTCTGCGTCTGCGATAAATGACCCCTGAAACACCGTTACATTTCAATTAATTATAATACAAATATTCACACTGGATTAAAATACCGGATAATATCAACTTGAAAATCGTTTCCACCTTGCAATATTACATCATGTGCTTGCAAATGTGTTAGACTGGTAATGTCATCACCATTAATTCGTATAAATACATCGCCGACCTCTAAACCGGCCGCCTGAGCGATGCTCCTATCACAAATCTAAAATATATATATACATTTTACGAACGCGTTATATTAAATAAATAAATAAAATATCTACTTTTGTAACAGTCAGCGGTACATCAAAATCCGCACCGCCACTCAAACTAAACCCCCAGGGGGTATTATCAGGTCTTAGGAAATGCAGCTGTATTGCCATCTAATTCAGGTCACTAACTGCTTTGATAGTGGAACACATCTTTAATTATCTTTCGCCATTGTAATATCTCACACACCAGTTCTAACAGTGTTTCTAAATTATCTTCAATTACGCGGATTAAGCATATAAAAGGAATAGTAATACTGAGCATTTACATAAATTTACTTATAGACAGTTTTAATGCTAACGGTACTTGCGACCAGCGCCCGAATAATTTTAATATGAAAAAAATAATTTAAATATTTTCAACACTGATTGATGACTGCTGATTAAAAAGTCGATAGCATGTTTATTGTGTGCCAACAAATAAAACTAGGCTAAATTTATCTTTAAACGTAATAATTAATTATACATTAGATCGATTCACAATAGAGAAACAAAGCATTTGGAATTATTCTTAGTTTTATTAAAGAGATGATAAATCAAATTGTTGAATTGCACAAAATATTTGTGATTATATTATTTTTGTTTCAAATAAATATAACAAATAAATAATAAGGAATGAGTATCAAAAAAAAACTTAATCTATTCAGTCACTTGAAGTATTCATGCAGCAACTTCGTTTTTGACTTCCTCCTAAAACAATCAAATTATTAGTAAACATAAGTATTTCTTTTTTGTTTAAGGAATTGAACTTACTTCAATTACTTCGTTAATTGCTTCTTCCTCATTTCGTGTGGCTTCCTTCGCTGGTTGTGCTGGGACACCGGTGGGAAGTGGAGCCGCAACTGGAGCAACCGTTGTCCTTCTTCGAAATGGGTTAAAGCTTTGTATGACCATTACAATGGGATTGGTCGGTTGTTGCGTGTCGCTTTGCGTGGTTGCATTTGCGGTCTGCTGACTGACTTGCGATACCTGATTCGTGATGCTTTGCAGCGAGGAATTGCCAGCTGCTTGGCCGGTGGAAATTTGAGAAACCTGGCTGCTGATCGTATTGAACGGATTGTTACCGGCTTGATTTGAAACTTGCGTTACTTGACTGCTGATGCCCGTCCATGGCTGTTGCGTATTGTTGCCTTGCGAGAATTGATTGGCGATTTGTGTAAATGGATTGCTTGCGTTCGCGCCTTGTCCGGCAACTTGCGTTACTTGACTGGTAATTGATGCGACTGGATTGTTGCCTTGTTGATTAGCAACCTGCTGCACTTGACTTTGTATTTGATTCAGCGGAGCATTGCCACCGGTGGCATTTTGCGACACTTGACTTGCTATAACGCTGATCGGGTTATTGCCTTGCTGACTGGTGGCTTGTTGTACTTGGCTTTGAATTTGATTGATTGGATTCGCGCCGGTACTGTTCGAATCGAACGGATTGAAACTTTGGCTTCCTTGTTGGATCGAGCTGGAAATGACGCTGACTGGATTGCTTCCGGTTTGATTAGTCGCTTGCTGTACTTGACTTTGGATTTGTGTGAGCGGATTTGATGTACCATTTTGGCCGGCTGCTTGCGAAACTTGACTGGAGATTGCGCTGATCGGATTGCTGCCTTGTTGACTCGTCGCCTGTTGTACTTGGCTTTGAATTTGCGAGATTGGATTCGTAGCTGTACTATTTGAATCGAATGGATTCAAGCCGGCTTGCCCTTGACTTACTTGACTCGAAATGGCGGCTACTGGATTGTTTCCTTGTTGATTTGCAACTTGCTGTACTTGACTAATAACTCCGCTGATTGGATTAGCGGTCGTACTTTGTTGGTTGAAAACGGATTGAAAAAATCCTAAAGGGCCGCCTTGCGTCGTTGCGGTGTCACTTTGCGTGCCGGGCGCGACTGTACTCGGCTGAACGATGTTGATAAAGTTTTGGAAGGCGTTTTGGAATAGGTTGCCGATTGGATTACCTTGAGTCGTTGTTTCATCGGCCTGTCCTTGCCCTTGATTTTGCGGTCGGTTGAAGACGTTGTTAAAGAATTGTTGAGCACCCGTTTGCAGGGCTACTAATGGATTATTGCTTTGGGTTGACGTCTCATCGGCCTGTCCCGTAGCCGGAGTGCTACCACCGCCTTGGAATAGATTATTAAAGTTGGTTTGCAATTGTGAGAAGGCGTTTTGTGCAAATTGTACAGGGCCGGGTGCCGGTGTTGTTGCTGGTGCGTCCCCTAACACTGTACCAGGTGGTGCAGCTGTAGTTGATTGTAAATTGCCGAATAAGTTATTTGCCGCAGTTTGGAAATTCGAGAAAAAGCTTTGGAAAAAGTTGCCGCCATCGGGAGCTGGCGTTGATGCGGCAGCATCTTGTTTCAACGAATTGCTCGCTTTCAATTCAATCAATTTCTTTGTGGACGATAAAAAGTCTTCTAGAGTTTGATTTACCTTTGTCAATACTTCTTGTTTGTTCGGCTGCGCTTTGTCGTCGTGAATGGTATCGAAATCGGCTTGCAATTGATTCGCACCATTTAAGATAATCTCTTCAATCTTATTATAAAAATCAACATAATTTTCTTGCAGCGGCGCTGGCTGTTCTACTGGCTTATATACTTCTAACGCAATTGGTTCATTCGGTGTAACAATTCTCGTCGAGTACGATGCCTGGTCTAATTCGCCGGATGAGAGTTGCGGTTTTTCAGCGAGATTTTTCAAACCAATAACTTCTTTTTGTTCTTCCGCTTGCTGCTCGTGTAGATTTCTTACGCTTGCCGTATTAATTTGTGGTTTATCGTACACAACATGTACCGGTATATCAGCAGATCGTTGCTGTATGACTGCTGCTTTAACAGCAATAATTAGACACACAAACACAAACCACTTTTGCTTCATCGTGGTGCAGCTAAAACTAGAGTTATTGAACTCTTGTTCGTGGTTTTATACCGGCTTCTGGTTTTATAGATAAATTTTGCCACTTTTATGTATAAGCGGTTTATAACATTGTCAGATAATCATTTGTGAAAGTAATAGAGTTAATGATTTGCCGCTACAACTGGTCCAGCAAGCTTGATTTCTTCAGATGTGTATACATATACAACACTCCTGCAATCCTCAGGGTCAAGGACTTTTTAACATTCATTAACAGTTACGATTTAAATCTATAGATTATCTTTTATATACATACATATATCTATATATTATATATATACAGATTGAAAAAATAGATTAGGATTTTAACATATTTTTAGTTGATCATAAATTATCTTTGATTTAATGCTACTTTTGTATATAATACATTAACGATGTTATAAATAATTAAATTAAGCAGAAGTATTTGGGCAAACATCCGCGAATTTGTTTTGCCACTAACCCATTTTAAATATTTATATTAATAATATTTTGCGACCTAGAAATTATGATTTCTCTTAGTGTATTCTTTTTTTTAATATTTGACTAATTTTAGTTTGGATGATAATCAAAAACAACTAAGAAGTTTGTTTAAAGAGACACATTTAACAAGTTTATAAAGAATTGCAAAGAAAAGTCTGTTTAAACAAAATGAAACTCGTTTTTATAATTAAAACTCATACATATTATACGTTGTTTTGCAACATAAAGATACTTATAATTTTATTTATAAATCAAGCACAGCCATTATATATATATATAAAAATAAAACAACAGGATTTCATTCAAGTTTACTAATTTAAATAATAATTACATTTATGACTAGAAAAATATTTGTTTTCAACTACAAAATTAAACATCAGTACCATCAAGCTTATTAATCTTATTTATCCTGTCGAATTTAAAGGAATTACTTTCACGTTTACTTAACGGTGATTTCATAAAAAACTTTATCTCTTTCTTGGAAAGATTTTTTGGGGAATGGACCGGTACACTTATAGATGGGGTTTTTAACGTTCTAACACCATCGATATCTAAACCACCACCACCACCTTCCACAATCTCAATCTTTTTATCAACCAGAAACGGCGATGTGCGATCTGACAATTTCGATTTGATCGATGCATTTTTACTGCGCGTGGTGACAATTGGTTCAGATAATAATCTTGGCACTGGTTTCATGATTGCATTGTCATGTAATGGAGCGGACACAGGTGTATGAGGTGCTGATTGAGAAATTGGCATTCGTGGAATACTTGTAATTGTGCTATCACGATCAATAGACTTAAACACTTTTGACGAATTATCCAATTGGCTACCAGAGAATTTCATATTCGGTTGTGATCTATAATATTATCACTCATTATTATTGCATTACATGATAATTATTAAATTAATTAAATCTTACGTCGCATGCATACTTCGATTATTAGCTCTAGTTGTGCTTCGTCTCACAGGATTTATTGGTGCTTTGGAATGTGGAATTCTCATCGAACTATAACTATTTAATTTGACTTTAATAGAATTACCCGCCTTAGATTGAGGCTTTGGCCGTCCTATAAACAAACAATGGCTATAATGTAATTTATATATTGATTGATTACACTTACGAGTACTTCCTAACTGTTTCTTTCTCGTTTGTGCCATTGCATATATTACGGTTGCGAAACTGCTATATTGACTCGGTTGCCTTTGGAAGCAGGTCGGCCTGTTCGTTTTACGACCAACAATAAAATACGTTTCCATTGGACCTTTACCTTTTACCTCAATCATACCACGATGCTTCAATTCATAACCGCGCATTCCTAGCAACTGCAATAGAAAGATTGACATCATTTGCATTCGCGCAATTCGTATTGTGCATCATCATACTTGTGCTGTATGCTTCGGTACTTGAATACTTTTAATCACTCCTGTCGAATCCATGCGCGACGCTTCATTAACGGTATTACCCCAAATATCAAATACTGGCTTTCTAGCGCCAATTACACCGCACACAAGTGGTCCGCATGATATGCCCACACGCAATCCGAAATTATTAAACGAATGTTTATTCACTTCATCCAAGCGTTGCATCATAGCGAACGCAAAGTCGACGAGAGCGCATAAATGTTCCGGGCCCTCGCTGTTACCACATTGTGTGGGATTTAAACCTGACGCTGCCATATATGTGGCCGTTGCACTAACAGTTTTAATTTTTTCTATCGAACTAAAACGTTCCTCATCCAAAAGTTCATCGAAGTCAGCTACACAAACAAAAATATAAGAAAATTAACTGTCAAAACTTTTTAGATTTACCTATAATTTCGTTTAGTAAACGAATACATTCCATTCCTTTATTGATATCCTCTGAATAAAATTCCGTAAAGTTTGGAATGCTGGCAAATAAAACACCGACTTCTTCACGATACTGTGCATACAACTCCTATAATAAAAAAACACATTAATTATGTGTAAATATAAGAAATACATATATGTATATGTAAAGAAGTTTACATCGCACGCTCTTTCATTTGAAAGAAAATGTTGAGCAACATGATCAGGTAGAATATTTTTTAATAACTGCGTGTTATTATGTCGCGTCTCCTCCATATCAGCTAATTGCCGCTCGGCTTGTTGCTTCCATAAAAAATCCAAACGTGATGTGACTTCGACCAGCCTCGCATGATAAGCGACCATTAAAAAGAAGACAAATAACAGAATAATCATTTGTCCGGGTAAGGGAGTAATCGCTCTAAAAAATGTATAATATTATACAATTTATAGTGATTGTTGCAATATTTGTTGACTTACTCTTTCTCCTCCACTTTTACGTTAAACACCTCATGACAAGGTACAAGTATTAATATGATATAAATAGTAACCATGATTATAGCCAAAATAATTTTAATTAAATAGTAAAGCTTCAGTGCGGTGGCCAATGCAATGAGGCATAACACCCAAGTGTAAACAATGTAGACAGCTATTAGTTCACATGGCTCTTCTTTATCTTCCTTCAAAAAATTCTCCTCATATATCGTTTTATTATCCTTGCCACCGTTCGAATTAACAACCGATATAAAATTATTCAGTCTATTTGACGCTTGCACGTCTGTGAATCGTCTCAATCGCTTCGACTCGTTACAAATCGTTTTATTATAAAAACAGTCATCATTCTCGTTCGTTATGCCCGTTCTATTGTTACACTCCGAACAGTTCTGATAATTTAGCTCGTAATTGATTGTGATATTCTGATGAATGGTGGCGGTGAGCGATAGATTAATATCAATTCCGGGCACGGTTTCGACATTATTAAAAATATTTAGACCCGGTATGACCATTGGTCGATTTGATTTTAAGAAATGCGCTCCTTTCGTAGTAAGCGATCTTCCTCCTGTTTGTCCGACTGATGTTTGATATCTTATACTCGCTGAGCTCGCACAAGACATTAATACTATTACAAAACATATAAATGCCGTTCGGCTTTTTCGATTGTGCATTAGCGTTGATGAGATATTCCTTAATGTTTCTGGCAATTGATCAAACTCTTCAGCCATTACTAATACTGTCGTTGAAACTAATAATAATGTGACCACGATAATGATTGTAAGTAATTCGATATTGTATCTAAAATGGAAAAAATTACTGAGTAACATATCATCGTGATGTATATTCATTTACTTACATTAAGTTTATGGCTACTTGGCAGGAAACAATAAATAACCAAATAATAAAACAGCTAAGCATATTCGATTTAAACATATCCTCTCTTAATTGACTGAACTGAAAAATGCAAATCGGTGTTAGTATTAGTAAATCAATGTAGAGAGCGTATTATTTTAATACTTGTTTTTCCATTTCTTTGTCCTTAAACCGTAACGTAAAGAGATTAACATTAGTATTCCGCATACGTTTGTTGCTATCAATTTCGATGCTTTCATTCACAATCTCATCGACGGAATCGGTCGGAAAGGTCAAACCCTTTCCCTTACCGTCATTATAAATTTCATATTTCTGTTTGTAGGAATAGTTCAAAGAGTCGTTGTCCTCATCTAAATTTCCGGATGATGTACGTTGTAACTGAAATAAATTATTTAACAAAACAACATTTCCAACATGCAGTCAAATAGATAAATTACGTTCTCAAATGGTATTTCAGGTGTCCAGTCGGTTGTGTTTTCCTCGTCGACAGCCGAATGCTGAATACCGCTATCGCTGCGCTCACGAAAGATTGGAGGTGGTGAGGCTGGCGTTGTCGGACTTCTTGGCGAACCGCCGATCGAATGTTCATCTTCCAGCCATAATTTATTAGATAATATGCTGAAATACATGTGTAAAAACGAGTTTAGCGAATGATTTATGTATGTATTTTGTAGAAAAATACCTAGGCCTTGGAGTCGCACGTTTTCTACTTCTTAATGGCTCGACTTGTTTTATCAGATACGTTTTTATATCGTACTCGCGCAAATACGAATCTCGTTCGGCACCGTTGCCATCTTCCACTTCATATGCACCGTTTAAGCAATCGAATGTCGCTTGCGAGATGTGCACACGCCTGAAATACATTTGTTTCAGACTTATTATATTGTGAGTATTTTTATCCTACCCTGGAACGCCGCCGGATTCCATGTGATTGGCAAGACGCACATCGGATGACCAAATATCAAATTGCCACTTCCTTAAACCTAAGACGCCGCAAAGCACCGACCCTGAATGTATTCCTATTCGCATATTTAAATCTACCTGCAAGTATTTGTTGTATTAATAAATTAGTTAAGTTAACAGATCATATACGAATGTTGCACAGAATAGGGAGAGACAGAGAACTTTTGACCACAATTAAAAGGAGAAAAATATCATATTTGGGACATTCGAAAGAATAAATACGTGTTGTTGCAGTTGATTATGAATTGGGTAAAATTGAAGGAAATGGGGTGCTGGTAGGCGACTGGACACTTTAAAGAAATTTGCAATGGTTACAGCCAACCTTCATTAGTTGGAATCATACAAACAATTTATTGCAAAAATATGTTTATTTATTTTATATTTATAAATCATTTTCAAATATCGTATACGCTTCACGCAGTTCCTCAATCAATTCGATTTGTTTATTCTTGTATACCACATCCCTCTCGCACATTTCTTCATAAAATCGGTGATCAAACGTAACATTACTAACGTATTCGACTTTATCATCGATTAAAGCTCGCTGGTGATGTACTATCGCTCGAAATAGGGCTATCACTTTATTCATTTTGAAACTTTCCGTAAATTCCTTATAGCATAAATAATAATTGCATATTTTATTAAGCTCGATGTAATAAAATTCCATTAAATCGTCAAGAAAGTACGTACGAAATGGTTTTGTCGTCGTCGCATAAAACAAATAAAATAAATCTTCACTTGGCTCGACGCATCCATACGAAGTGAAATTTATCAATTTACAATCCACCACTTTATTATCAACAAATTTAAATAATATATTATTGTGGGTTAGATTTCTATGGCACAGTGTCGCTTTCAAATCGTTTCGTCTACCAAATAATAAATTAACGCCAAACGTTATAAATTTTTTCATTCTCTCGCGTGGAATTTCTCTACCTAATAATTGGTGGTGGAATAAATCAATTTGTACGTTTATGGCGTCTTCTACTTGTGCAGGTGACAAATGATAGTTCACTGACGAGCAGCGTTCCTTGACGGATTGCGGTAAAATATGGCCGGCCGCATGCAATTGTGCTGCAGCTTGCAAAACAATTCGAATTTCATGCAGGCCTAGCGGCTTCCTAACATTCAGCACCTCATACCTTCCATCAAAGAAATGGTCAAATATCAATAGATGCCTTTTTAAACTTAAATAAACCTCCGGAATGGAATCAATATTTTTTAGTTCTTTAGCAATGTTACTGAAAAAACAAAATTCCGCATCGCTCGGATGCTCTTTAACGAGAAAATTCATTCGTTTCAACTCATTATTAATGTAGACTTCGATAAGTACGCTGTGCTTAAACGAAAATTTTCTAAAATTAAAAACTTGATGCTTTACGAACGTATAATGAAAACTCTTGAGTTTGTTTTTAACAATCGTATAGCAATCTTCACGTGCGAGCAAGGGACATTCAACCAACGCTCGAACATTTTCTAGATCATTGACAAAATCTTGTTTGAAATTAGCGTCTTTATTGCATAAATCAATTATAAAACTGTAATTGTTCGCCAACATAACCGCATCCAAGCCGCCACAATTCGAACCGGCGCGCATTTTTGTCGCTGCCGCAAAGCCTTGATACAACAATTTCGTTATTTTCGCCACCGATGCGAAACGTTTGCACGCAATTAAATATTCCTCCTCGCGCATTACTGCATCAATATCAACATCGACTGCCGCTAATGATTGTCGCAGACTGGCATAGTAGTGAGCGATGAGATTCGGATAAAATGGTCCAACTTTGCTGTTGTGCAAGATGAGCGTTGTTACATCATGCGCCGGCGACGCGTAACGAATTAATTGAAAGTCAATTAGTTTACATGCAGTGACGTTGTTTTTAGCATCGTAGGCGAAAAGTAAGTTATTCCTCCATAAATCACCGTGACAGATAACTTTGTTTGATTTCGAAGCGTTATCGTTGAGTAAATTAAATGTGTGTGTCGTTTCTTGCTCAAACAGTTGCTTAAAGCGGTCAGCCTCCGTGTAATGCGAGTCGATGAATGCACAAACTCCTTTCGTTATTAGTTTCATGTAAATGCTGCCAATATAATTGTTATCCTGCGTAAACATCGCCTCCCGCACCATTGGCATATTATCGAAATCACCATTGCAAAACTGTCGGTAGACCATCGAACATGTATGCAATTTAGCTAACGCCTCCATCGCTACCAGCAAGTGCTCTTCGCGTAGCATCTCATTCGCAAGTTTATAACCTAATTCATTTAAATTTTCCATTATTAAAAGAGTGTTTGATGCATAATAAAGCCGGGGCATAAAACTCACATCAACTCGTGACACATAACCTTCTAACTCTTTTATGAATTCGTAGAATTCTCGCTCCTTCCTCGTAACACAATCCACAAATTGGGGCCGATTCGGCGTTGGTAATGCTCTCTTCATAAAAAACACCAAACCTCCATACTGCTGCTCCGGTAGATTAACATTCAATTTATAATATTCGCCCAGGTGACCGTTCTGATTCGACAGCGGTGTTACTGTGTAATTGTTTACGATAACCGAAGATGAATTTAAGTAATTTTCCACGACACATTGGCATTCTTGCAACGTTACAATTTCGTTAGACGACATATCAAAAAAAAACTTAATGTATTATTAATGAATTACTTTGGTAACTACGTTTTATTTATAAAAAAAATTGTTTACATTATATGAGAATATGAACTTTAAAAAGTAGATTATATTTCTATGTGTAGATGGACATGCGCGTTGTAATCTAGGTCATATGTTCATATCGCGCACTTTTTTTTCAAATACAACTCTCGCAGATCTTGAATGCTTTCCGTTTGTTTGAATTTGTAAAAATCATCGCTCTCGCACATTCTCACAATCAATTCGCTACGATCCTCAAACATGGTTTTCTTATTAAACGCTAAATCACTCCAAAACTCAGCCAAACCGTCGCTCGACATCATAACGATTTGAAAATGTGTTACGCTTTGCGCTATTGCGAACACCTCACAATCTCGACAACTTTTCATAAATTCATCGTACGTTAAAACGGTGCCAGGTTCAATGTCGTGCGATTTCAAAGCGTTCTCAAGTTCGTTGTAATAGAATTCTAGCATTGCTTGCATATGATCTGCTCGAAATGCTCGCGTAGTTGTCAAATACAGAAAGGTCATGAGATCGTGTGCAGGAGGACAGTAACGATACGATTGAAAATCCACCAGCATGCAATCGGTGACATTCTCCTTATTGAATTGAAACATTATGTTCGACGCCCATAAATCGCCATGACAAATCGTATTTCGATACGTATTTGATGGCTCGACGGCACGCACAAAATCTCTTATTGCTTGCGTTGCAAATTGTTTAAAATCATCGCATATCAGTTTCCCACCATCATCATCATCAGCAGCAATGTAATCAATTTGTGTGAGTGTACCTTTAACACATGCCTCGATCAAATCCAAGCTGGGCCCCTTCGTGCAGTACAGCATTTCTTGGAAAATATCACGGTACTCATTTCGTATGCGCCATTTACGCTCACATTGTCTGGACATTTTCTCCTCCAATATTAGCGTGCTGGCATGCAAACCAATCATTGCCTTTATTGCCAATTTAACGCAATCCAAATCGTAAGCCGTTCGCGTACTTAACGTTCTATAATTCTTCGAGGATAAATCTTCAAATAATATCAATTGATTGTGTTGTGTTAGATAGCATTTCGGCGCAACACTGTCAAACAGCTTAATACCATTTTCGTTAAACAACGGATTGAATTTGGTAAACATTTGTTCTTCTTTGTAGAATATATTCATATCCAATGTATATTGTCGTTGCGATTCCGAGAGCGGTGGCGTTTTCAAGAAAAACTTCAACTCGTCTTTCGTTCCATTATTGCGCATTATGTACACCGTCAAAAAGTAATGCTCACCGAATATGCCATTCTTTTGCGACAGCGGCTTCACTTCATAGTCGATGAATTCGAATTCGTCGCTTTGAATGCGCTTATTGATGATTTGATGGTAATCTTCGTGCGTAATGCTCGCACATGCAGACATGTTTATTATTATTAAATAACTAAACAAACTTTAGGTCTTTTTTAAATTATATATCCGCGCACCATCAAGGACATTGTTTCGGTTGTGTGTTTGTTGGGTTGGGGGGTTTCTATAAACTTGGATAATTATGCTTTGACGCAAGGTTAATACACAGCACACGAGGAGTGCGCAAAAAATATTATATCTAGCTTAGCTTAAATAATGCAATTAATTCTTTTGAGACGATAATTAATGCCACATCGGATATTTTAAACTTGTTTTCGAGCGCGCTCAGTTTTTTGAGCAAACCTGTTGTTGTTAGTTGACAAAGAATGAAAAAATGCGAACTAAAATATGCGTGGTTGTAAAGCATTTGTTAAAATACATAAACTTTTTAACTGCGTTTTAATGCATCCACCAGTTACAACTGGTTTATTCGAAATACAAACATAGAAAAACCCATGTAATCAATCAATAATTCAATGAATATTATTTAGTTCACTTGTTGTGGGTAATAAGTAATTTACCGATTTCAGCAAAAACATATATGAAATTATCATACAATATATGAAACATTCCACATGTAATAGTTATTTTATTTATGATTTGTGCGAATCATTACATCAATTGATGATAAATTGCTTTTTATTATAAAACTATAAATTTCCCGCAGTATATTACCAAAATTGCATCAATAAAAATGTTCAATTACATAGATAATAATCGCATTTAATAACTTTTCTGAATTATTATACATTTTAATGTCTTATTTACGTAAACAGCTTGTTTTTTGAATATTTTTTTTTTAATACTGTTAATGAATGAAAATCATTGATGTTAGAGTTGTTGTCTATGTAAAATTAAATTTCCCATCGATTGGCCACGGAAAAAATGCAAGAAAATAAAAATCACTGGAGGAAAATCGTGAAAAACTTGAATTTTCACCATAAAATGACCCATAACTTTTTTCCTATGGGAAATTTCGAGCAACTGACCACGCCAACTGTTTTAGAATGACGAAATACCCCTTTACACAAAGTTTTAACGAAATCAATGCTCCATCGATTTTTTCGGTCAAAAAATTTTTTCAACTTTCTTTCGATATTTGCAAATCCAACTATGGCATCGCGTAGGGATGTCTAATAATAGTAATCGAGCCCATTTACAGTTTTCTACTACTATATTAAGTGGTCCAAATAGGCAATATTATAGGTCTACCTGTGACGTCACAGCTAGAAATTTTTTTCGATTTTCGCAAATCTAAAAATTGCATATCGTAGTATTGCCTAATAATAATTCAAACACAATATTTAAGCTTGCTACGATGATTAGAAGTGATCTAAAAAAATTATTTTCTTCACACATAAAATACATAAAACTTAACTTTAACTATAAAATTATCCTTGAGTATTTTTATAATTTCCTTCTCAATATCATCGCATATCCCATATGACATATGTTATTCGCAATATTACTAATAAGCATTGTTATTAATCTTTAAATAAATTATTCATGCTTTTGCAATATATTTTTTATGATTTGCGTAAATAAGAGAATAAGGAAACGTACGTCGTCTAAAATGGCATAAAATTTAATTTAAGCGCAGCATAAAGAGATAATGAATCTTTAATTAAGTCTGTAATTAGTCATTATTAAAACAATTAATTGTAAATAAAATTATCGTGAAAGTCGTTTCAAAATTTTGCGTCATAGATTGCCGGTATGCCGGATTCGCGTTGAACATTTCTCTAACCATGTCATAGCGACGAGCGCCTAAAATCACACTTTTCGATACTTCGCCATCGTCAATCTGATCCAGATAAACTTCATACACATCATGTGGACTTTGCATGTTGCGATATAATCATTGTTCGTTACAACATTCGTTTTGTAGACATTCATAGTAATGCTTATAGTAGACTTGTTTGTATTTGCTTAGATCTTCTTTGATGCTGGATGAATAGATAATGAATGAAACAATGAGTGCGAAAAAACAATATATACCTACAATTAGAATGCGCATTATTTAAAAACGATTAAATGAAATTAAAAATTAATTGTTTAATATGTATTTAAAAATGTGCATATCACTCATATTTCTAAAAATGTAAATAAAAATAATTTCGCTTTAATTGCGTCGATAATTGCTAATTATAAATGAAGTTATCATGAAAGTCATTTTGTAGCATCTCAATGTAGAATTGGCATATATCAGTCATCGACGCTCTGTACACCGGATCCAGTTCATATAATTTTTTAACCATTTCGTAACGACCATCGCCCAGATTCACTTTGCGATACGTTTCCGGATCATCAAAGTACATGCTCTTAAATTCTTTGCCAACTTCCGCAAATTGCCTATAGCTCATCCAAATAAACTTCACGATCATCATGTATATTTTGTACGTCTCCTCATAATCGCCGCTATTTACCAATGCATCAATATTTAAGTTCAATTTGCCGCACTCATCGCGCAAACGTTCGTAGTAGTGCTTACAATACAATCGTTCGTATTTTCTTAGATTTTCTCTGGTGCTCGCTGTGTAAATAAGAAATGTAGCATCGTGCGCTGGGGGCGCGTAACGTATCAATTGGAAATCGATAATTTTGCAACCGACAGGCTTGTTATTTGCGTCGTACGTAAACATACAATTATTCGCCCATAAATCGCCGTGCGTAAACGTACAGCGATACCGTGATTTTCCCTCAAACACTTTAAAAAAGAACTCGTGAATAAATCGACTCATCTTAGTTTTCAATTCGACGCGCCGCTCCGCCGATTCGACGAGCAGATCAATTAGCGCCTCGATGCCGCCGTACGTTGATAGCGCCCAATCTTTTCCTTTGCGCAGCGTAAAAAACGGATCGAATTGGTCGTTGTAATCGTCCGATAATTGGTAGCGGCGTCCAAGCTGCTTTGATTTATGCGCCTCGTATGCAAATGAGGCCGCATGCATTTTTGCTAATGCATCCAAGGCAATTAACATATGCTCTTTATCATACTTAATGCCATCGAATGCCTTCCAACCGTCAAGGCTGAGATTGTTTAAAATAATCCCTTTACGTGCCGTAATACCATACATACGCGGTGCAAATTTTGTATCAATGTTAAATTCATCGTGCATCATCTCGAAGAAATTGTATGCAAACACTTCCTTTTCGTAGAATGGGAAATCCAGTATATTTGCCAAATCCGATGTTAGCGTTTTTATGAAGAATTCTAGCCGTTTTACTTGCCCATCATCCTCGTCATTTACATTCAAAATAAGCCGATAGCAGTCTCCCAAATGGCCGAGCATACTCGCACTAAACGGCTCTAATACGAAATCGATTAATTCGACATTGCCACGTTTCATATAACGTTTAAGCAACAATTTACACTCGCCGTTTGTTACAAATGAGGCACACATTGTTGTTAACTTAACAACGCTAGTTCAAACTTGACTCCAGCTAGTTTGACTGTTTCGGCTGTATTTATATTAATAAATAAAGTCTTGTCACGTAAATGACTTGATTATTACTTACATATACACTTATTATCTAATATAATATATCACTAAGATATTTAAAACAATAATGGTCTGTTTGACTAAATATTTACTTAAGTAGCAGGAAAAAAATATGTTGGATCGTAAATTATACAAAGCGTGCGCCTAATTGTAACGTAGTTGCATAACATTAAAAAATTATATAGATTTTTGCACTGGTATTTATTTCGTCAAACATATGCATCCTAAATTAATATTAGTCTATTAGTACAGTACGTGCAAATTACGAATTAATTTTTGTTTTTAATTGTAAATGCATGTTGGAAATTTAACAAATAATTTATTTGTGTAGATGAAATTTGATTGCTCTCCCGCAAAAAGCAAGTATATAAAACATTTTTGATGTTCTAACAAAGTTATTGCAAGTTGACTACCCTTTTAAGTGAGTGACCTCAATTAAACGGCACAATTTCCAATTAAAAATAAAAACAAAAACACCTTTTCGAGTTGGAAGTAAAAATGGTACCGATTAAATGATTAAAATTGACCTTTTTCGACAGTTGACGTGATAATTTTACGATTTATGTTCAAAGACAGAATTAATTAGTCAATAAATCCATAAGTATTTATTAATATTTTAATTAGCGATAATTTATTGTAATCGAGGACGAATGAATGAGTATATAGGTGTATAATCAATTTTATTATATGTACATATATTACAAAACTCAAAATTCATCCTTTTTAAATATACGTGATGATTAGATAACAGTGTTTCAATAATTGAATCCTTTAATAAATCGATAGCTTTCAACAGGCGATTCTACGAACGAACGCTGAACAAAAAAATAACACAAGTGCGTCGTTCGCAATAAATGTATCCCTAAAGGGTATTTCAGGCGTATAGAGTAGCTTCATCGGCACTCCCCTAAGTGTTACACCCTTGTTTCAAGGTAATATTTTATCCAATTAATAATACCGCAAACTATCAAATAAAATGTAAATGACATTTAGTTTAATCAATCCATTAATCGCCTCCGAATTACGTTGCTGATCAACTGGATCGAATTCCACCGCGTTCCGAATTTGCTGCCTCGTCGGGATCGCCAATTGATTTTGAGGCGAGCACCTCGGGCGGCATTAAAATCGTTTGAAAATGAGTGACGCTTTGAATGCAATTTTTCAATTAAACTAGCATTACTTTGTTAATTTATCTAATTAATAATACCGCAAACTAAAAAATAAAATCTAGAAGTAAATGATACACACATTTATGAGATAATTTTAATCAATCCACGCTCAATGTACTCCTCGCACATCGTTCGAAAATCGTTAATCGCGTCCGAATTGCGCGCCCGATAAACTGGATCTAATTCCGCCGCGCTGCGAATATGCTCATTTCGATCCTGGTACATATATTTGGCTGCCTCATCGGGATCGCCAATAGATTTGGCGAGCACCTCGGGCGGCATTAAAATGGTTTGAAAATGAGTGACGCTCTGCAATGATGCAAAAAATCGCTCATGCTCGCACGATTCGCGAAATGCTTTAACTGGCAGAATATCATCAATATTGTAATTATACGATTTGATTACGGCGCTAAAATGCGTGTAATAGTAATCCAGCAAATCGTTGGTGTGTGCGGTGCGTTGCGCGCGATCCAATGCGAAGTAAATGAATTGCATCACATCGTGCGCCGGCGGGCAGTAGCGATACGATTGATAATCGACAATTTTAGCGTTTTCCTCGTTCACAATCATAATATTATTCGGCCACAAATCCCCGTGCGTGATTGTGTTGCGAAACTGGTTCGACGGTCGCGTCAATTGGTAATAGTTATCAATTAAACTTTCCACAATCTCCAAAAAGTTTTCCGGCGTTGTTACGTCGCTGGTATAATTCGAAAACATGCTTATTTGTATGGCCGCTCCTCGTTTCGAGGCACTCAGCAGATCCTTACAAACATTTTTATCCGTCGCATAGAACGTTTCTTTGAACTCGTCCCCATACAATTCAATCAATTTCATTTCCTTTCCATGTTTCTCCTTTAATTTTTCTTCGTAGATAATACCGCACGCATGGAATATTGCTAAACTCCTAAGACCCAATTTCATTTTACTAAGAGGCATGTGATCTCTTACATGACAACAATTATATCCCGACTCCTTCAAGTCTTCCAAGACTAGCATTTCGGCATTGGCAAAATAGCACAAAGGCATCACTTTCACCACATCACCAATTCCCGCTTGCAATATATCAGGTACGATTCGCTTAAAAAATTGCGTTTCCTTGAAATGCGCGCCCGTTTCGCAAACGAACCGCATTTGGGCATCGGTAGACGGCAGCCGCTTAACAAAGCATCGAATTGTTTCGTGCCGCAACAACACTTCCACATCGATGGTAAGAATAAAATGCTGCGCGAGGAAGCCGAGATGCGATGCATCATCATCGCATGGCGGCGTCAATGTAAAATCGAGTAATTGAAAGCAGCGGCGCGTTTGATACTTTTCCTGAATGATTTTCCAACAATCTTCGGGTGTTAGATGATCAGACTTCAAAGCGCGCACGTAAGCGGATAAACATTTCGCAATCACCTCTGCATAATTCGGATCGTTTTTGTAGCGTTCGATGACGATTCGACGGCGCGTTGTTGGCTCGCGAAATAATTGGTGCACGAGCCGAATATCCGAAAAGATTTTCTTTATCGTTGCTTTATCAATTGCGAGAATATGATTGTACATCAACCACGTGAATTTCGAGTGACTCATATAGATATTGCAGGTCTTTTCAAATTCGCTCCTTGATAGAATTTCGTCAATTTCCAAATTGAATTTTCTTAATTCGTTTCCTAAACATTGATAATAATGTTCGTAGTAATGCTGGTGGAGATTTTCTTTCAGATGCTCTTCATCGCTTGTTGAATATAGAAAGAAAGTGACATCGTGTGCTGGTGGTGCATATCGCGCAAGCTGATAATCAATTAATTTACAATCTAATACATTACCATTCTTGTCATACTTAAATAACGTATTGTTCGCCCATATATCGCCGTGACATATCGCTTTTCGATATGTATTTGGCTCGTAAAACACGCGCAAAAAGCGATCGATGTGCTTGCTTATTTTCGCTTTTAATTTGCTACGTTCGTCGCAATCATTTTCAATCTCATCAATTAGCGCAAACGTTGCCGCTTCCGCTGCTTTCGTCATAAAATAACCGGAAGAATCCGACTTGTAATAAAATGGATGCAATGCTTTTTCGTAATCTTTAAACACCTCATACTTCCTATTCAATTCCTTACTTTTACACTCCTCGTAGATGATTGAAATCGAGTGAAGTTTAGCCAGCGCCTCTAAGCCTTTAACAATCTGCTGTCGACTAAATCTAAACGAATCCACTCCTTTGTAATCTAATTTCTCCATATTTTCCAACACGATTGTGTCATCGTCGGTATAATAATGTAATTTTGGTGAAAAATCGATATCCATCAGCGGATAGCGATCCTTTGCCATCCGAATGAAATTATACAAAAATATTTCCTTTTTGCCCGGCTGAATATCCAATATACATTCACCGACTTTATCGTTTATTTTTTTAACGAAAAACGTTAACGTCTTTGTTTGCAATTTGATCGTGAGCAACATGTGGTCACCCACATATCCACGCACTTCCTCATTGAACGGCTCCAATGCGAAATCGAGAAAAACATCGCGTTCGTCGATATTACACAGCAATCGCTCACAATCTGTACGCGTTAAGCTCATTTTTGCAACTAAGTTATTTAAAGTTATTTAGCGCAAAAAACACAGACACACACTGTTGTTATCATACATAATAATGCATACAAAATTGATAAATAAACAATATATATATCTAAATGATTTATTATAATATAGGACTTACTTGAGTTTTATGTCGTGTGTCGCCAATTGCTTTAATCATATGTAAACCCATTTCGACGCAACAATGCGCGTGATCTATTCGTGGTGCTGGAAGACCAGAAACGCAATAATAGCAATCACCAAGTAATTTGATGCGCAAACAATTATTTTCCTAAAACACACACATGCAATTATAGTACGTATTTCGCTGCGATAAATTCCAACTCACCGCTGCGAGCTTATCAAATTTGGCAAATAAATCATTTAATATTTTTACTAATTCCTGTGCGGTACATTGACTTGCAAATTCTGCAACAATTTTCCAAATTAATCACAATTTAAAATAAAATCGTTTCAACATTACGTGTAAATCCTTTAATATCGGCAAATAAAATGCTCACATTTTCATATCTGTGAATGTAAATTTTATGAAATTGATGCGGTTGAAAAGAGCCGCGACTCTCCTCCTCCGTCGCAATATCTCTTATCATCTCCTTCGCAACGAAATCGGGCAGCACTGCAAGGAAGATGCGTAAGATTGTTTGATTACAATATAAATGTTAATATAGTACCAGAGAGCAGCAGCTTTTCTTGTTTGTCGTTTTCATTTTCGGTGCGGAAGCGCGTCTCCATCGAACGATGTGTTTCGAGAAAGGCTTTTCGTTGGCTGCGATCTGTCAGATACTTGGTATACATACCAGCAAAATTTACGGCTAGATATAGTATGGTATTGGCGATGATTCGTCTAACTCCACAATCGATCTGGAATTTGTTGATCGTTATTTAGAAATGATTGTCATATCAGATTAAAGTTATATGTTGACCACTTAATAACTCGCTTAATTGAAGAGATATGCAAAAATTCAAACAAAGCAAAAAGATGCGCAATTTAATGCTCTTTTTGTTTGTTAATAACGATAAATACCGTATCTCTTCAAGCAAGTGAGTTACGAAGCAAAATGTAAGAAATTTCATGAAAAGATAGCCAAGTTACATGTTGATAACTTGCCCTGTTGAGGACGCGCATACGCCGAAATTCAAAGAGACCAACAAGATACGCAAGATACGGCGCATCTCTTCAAATAAGCGAGTTATAAAACAAAATGTAAGAAATGTAAGAAATTTCATGGGAAAAATTGCCAAGTTACATGTTGACCACTCGATAACTCGCTTAATTGAAGAGATACGCATAAAATCAAAGAGAGCAAAAAGATGCGCAATTTAATGCTCTTTTAGTTTACTAAGAGAGAACACTTACACGCGTTCCTTGATCTATTAATTTGAAGATTGTATATAAAATATGTCCAACGGAAGTGATTGAGCCGGCTATCATGCACCATTTTAAAGGTAGCGGTAACATCGCGTAGGGCACAAACATCGTAAACAATATATACCAAACTAGATCTTCTTTTCGTGTGAAACCGAATCCTCTGCCGCACATGCCTGAAACAGATAAATAAATTGTATTATGCAACACGTTCATCCAAAAATCGGATTATAGTAAACCTTGGAAGTTTAATAAAAACCAAGTACAAATCGCGCTCCAATGCAGGTAATTGTTCGCGAAACATTTCCACCAGCCCAATATGCAAACGGCAATATTCGCCGACATACTACACACGGACCATATCATAGATGTGGTTGCAGTATTGTCGTTCGTCGTTTTGCCCTCCTGTATCCAAACCGATACCAATGCTACTTTCAACAAAAAATCGACAATGTTGACGATAATCAATGATTTTTGACGTTGCCGATGCGAATATCGCAAATAAGTCAGCTCCAATTCCTTGCTGTGAAAGCTGTTTGTGAGACTCGGCCAATAAATTCCTTTATACGTTAGACCTTTCTTGAAAACCGACGCTAAATCAACTAAAATAAAAATAAACATTTATTGAGCGAGCGAATCCTGCTTTTTTAGGATAATTTATACTACCTCTTATATCAGGAAATGCGTCTTCATCGCTCGGAAAAATAGATGGATGATGTTGTTTAAAATTTAAACTTGGATACACATCGTTTTCGTCTGGTGGTGTCGAAATGCTATTTCCATTTTTCATCGGCGGACTTTTCTCTTCCGGCTCCTCTTGACAGTTTTCCTATATATGGTTTTAATATTCAATCATACATCAATCAAATTAAACTTTTTTTCTGGGTTGGGGAACAAGTTCGTAGCGTCTTTTTATTAAAAACTACAACTTTTTCGCTGTTTTTTAGAAACAACACAAGAAAAATAACGAAATAACGTGGAAAAAAGTTGTAAAAAATAGTGAAAACTATGAAAAAGTCGTAAATTTTCAGTTTTTAGCCATTTTTCGTATTCTTTTGTCACTTTTTACATGTTTTTACATTTTTTTGCTGTTTTTATAACTTTTTTACAGTTTTTGCCATTTGTTTATGGTTTTTTGCTGTTTATAACAACTCCTTTATGTTTATTTGATGTTTTTTTACATTTTTCTCGCTGTGTTTAGAAACAAAGCACGAAAAATAAGAAAATAAAATGGCAAAAAGCATAAAAAGTACAGGAAAGACGACAAAAACTATGAATAAAGTTGTAAATCATCACCAAAAACCATGAAAGTCGTAAAAAAATAAGATTTTGCTTTATTTTGTCTAGGGCCTACTAAAAGATTATAAATCCGGCACTGGCATCAACATTTTTGATTTTTGTTGGAATAAAAGTGTTTGAAAAAGAACGCTACAAACTTATCCCCGAACCCAATACATATATATAAATGAAATAAAACGAACAGCGGCTACCTGTTGTTGCTTAACATCGTTACTTCCATCGAGACTTATAACCGTATCAATCGATTTTGGTTTCTCTTGTTTATACATATCCATTACACTAATTACAATGTTTGCTAATCGTTGGCCTTGTCGTCTTTGCAATGAAATTTTATTGTAAGCCCTTTCCCATAAACGCTTCGCTTTATAAGCTGATTCCAGTCTGCAAACAAAAAAAAACCAACGAAAATATTTCGATATGATACATAATTCATTAATAAAATTTTATCCATACAAATTTTAAAATAGCACGAAGCAATTGTTTAATGATGTGTTATCCAAACAAAGAGCCTTTAATGGTGGATTTACTAAAAATAAAGTAGTATTATCTCTCACGTGTTATCTCGACCATATGGACACTTAATTGTTTGATGCGTTAATAACATGCGTTCGGGACACATAAAAATATGTGTTTAAATATTTGATAATAGCAAACCTGCAATATTTGTATCATATTGTGAAATAGATAGCGAAAGGGACTTTTTCTTCGAAAGCAATACAATACTTGCAGCACAAATTTTTAATAAATTCAATCAATAAACGCATAAAAAGGTCATGTTACTGATAGATAAACCATTTGTTTTACATGTATGATAATATGCGGTAACAATTACTCATATATATGTAGTTACATTTATGGTCATATTCTTTTAGGTTGGCATTTCATCACACACCACAATGTTTACAAACTCAAGAACATTTTCTAGCATTTCACAACAACAGTAAAATACAATTTCAATAGTTGCAATATGGAAAAATAAACACCTAGTTTTATTACCACAACATCTATAATCGAACAGAAAAACAGAAAATATTAATGCATCCTTAATCATTTTATCACTATTATTTTCCTTAATATTTCCTGAAAATTATGCTTTGCCGTTTTTGTCACGTCTGAAGCAAGCGTGCGATATAATTTTTGATAAACATTTTATCAGGAATAACTTCAGGCACAAAGAAAACGAAATGCCAATATTTTTAATCAAAAATTTACGCTCAAATCAAGCATATCTGTAAGTAAGTGTGCAAAATGTATTGAAATATTGCTTAGATTATTATGTAAGTTTTAAATTATCTGTAACTTATTATATACCTATGTAGCTATTCAATGAAAAGCCAATAATGAAATGTGGTTAGTTGATATTGCATCTCAATAGTAACAATTATTCAAATTTCTCAACAACAATGTTTCAAATTTAATTGCCCCTAACAAAATGATTTTACGTAATTTTTACGTAACAATTTTATATTCAATAATATTATATTTGCATGAATACATTTAGCAATATATATACCTATTTTTTTGCTAAATTAAAATTTTAAAACTCTCAATTTCGTAAAAATAGAAACAAAAAAGTTTGTTATTTCATAATATAACTTAAAAACAATTCGAAACTTTGCGCCAAACTTGTTACAACCACACAAAAATTTTCACCACCCCCCAAAAACAGAGCAACAACAAAAAAGTTTCTCGAAAAATGCTACAGCTCACTGGATATTTTTTGCGCGTTCATGATTTGCATGGCAAAAAACATTTCTTATTAACAGTCATGAAAATTGATTTTGTATATATGTATGATATTCACGTCCATGTTTTTTCTGCTCTTTCGGTGTATCATCTTTCTCGATGCAAATTACCATGTAGTGGTGAAAATAGAAAAATGCAGCAGAAAAAGAAGCATATTGGCGGTGGCTATAAATTAACTGATGTAAAACGAAAACAAAACAGGCGTTGCGACACGACGCATACACTAACAATGTTTAGTCACGTCATTAAAATGATTATAAATCAACTATTAATTAAGTTTGTCGTAATAATTAAATTGTGAATGCAGTAGACGTGTCGATGTACGAATTAATTCTATATCAAATCCAATTTGATCTCTATATCTTCTATCTATTAATAGCTGAAAGCATTTTGTAATATACCATAAGATTCGCTGAAGGCTAGAGGAAATTTGCAAGGCGGCTTTGCAACCAGCCAGAGCATATGTATATATCAATATTGCGGGCTGGCGAAGAAACAGTATTAATTGATGGCGGCAACAAAATTGGTCTATTTATAATAAACACTTGACATGGTTTTTGCAAAAAGGCGATTTGTCTGTTTATGCTAAATGTGTGAGTGCATATACTATTTTCATATACAGTGCGGTTGATTCAAAGGTATATTTCGCCTAATTTCTCGTCCCAATTCTCTTATTCCTCCTTCTTAATTTCCCCTCGTGCTTATCTCTCCTAATTTTTCCTCTTTTCACTTTCTAATCTCTTAATTTTTCCTCTCCTGTCTCTCTTGTAGTTGGTAGAAGAATGAGGGAATGGAATTAGGAAAGAAATAAGGGAAATTTGGAAGAAGACTGAGGTAAAATTGGGAGAGAAATGAGAGAATAAATAAGGGGAGAAAATTAAGACAAGAATTTGGGAAAGTTGGTAGAGGAATGAGCAGAATTTGAGAGAGAGATGAGCGGAAGTTGGTAAAAGGATGAGGGAAGAGAATTAGAAAAGCAATAAGAGAAATTTGGGACAAGAAAGAGGTAAAATTGGGAGAGAAATGAGAGAAGGAATAAGGCAAGAAGATTAAGCGAAGCATGAGAGAAAGTTGGTAGAAAAATAAGGAGAGAGTATGCAAAGTTATTAAAGGAACGGGGGAAGGAAATTAGGAGAGGAATGGGGGAAATTGAGGGCAAGAATGAGGTAAAATTAGAAGAGAAAAGAGAGAAGGAATAAGAGGCGAAAATTAAGAGAATAATGATGTAAAGTTGGTAGAGGAATTAAGAGAATTGGAGAGAAGAATGAGCGGAATTTAGTAAAGGAATGAGGAAAAGAAACTAGGAAAGGAATAAGGGAAATTTTGGAGAAGAATGAGGTGAAATTAGGAGAGAAATAAGAGAACAATTAAGGGGAGAAAACTAAGAGAAGAATGATGTAAAGATGGTAGAGGAATGAAGAGAATTGAAGAGGAATAAGCGAAAGTTAGTAAAGGAATTAGGAAAGGAATAAAGGCAATTTGAGACAAGAAAGAGGTAACGTTGGTAGAGTAATGACGGGGATTGAGGAGAGGAATGACTGGAAAATAAAAGAGAGAAATAAGGGGAGGAAATTAAGAGAACAATGATGAAAATTTTCTATGTATACCTTTGAATGAAACACACTGTATATTTATCATACGCGCGTGCTCTCGACGATTACATATCCAATATTACAAGTTGTGCGCATATTGAATTAATACATTTTCACTTATCGTACGAATGCGTTATTGGAAATGGAAAAAAATGTAAACATACGTTGCGCTGCAATTGATTAACCTGTTTGAAGTAAAAATGCGGTTTTGTATACAACATTGTGTATACAAAACATCGATGCGAAACACACACACACACACACAAGTCATTTTGTTTATGTTTAAAAATTGTTTGAGGATGAAATTGTATTATTTGCATAATAAAATTGCAATCAAATAACATATTCATCCATTTATATTCATGTCCTTTTTTTCTCTCATTTTATCGTACATTAAGCGTAATTAAATTTACAGAAAAATCGCTTTTTTGTTGCGTAATTATTCGTCCATTGGCTTCCGCTGTGAACTCTGACCAGACAGTCGTTTAATTTTATTTATATATATAGTTGCTAAATTTACTGTTAAATTTCGGCTTTACGTACAATCGAGAAATTGCAAATAAAACCATAGATAGGATATATAATTAAATGAAAGTAAGTAAATTAAGAATCGCAAATTGCGAATTGAGATTGTTTCATATATATATATACAAACAACAATAATGGAAACCTTTATTAAATGAAAAACGAATTTTAATTTTAATCAAGCATTATGAATGCTGCTCGCTGGCAGAAGAAAAATTATTTTTAGCAAATATTTCGACGCGAAAATTTAAAATCAAAATAATTTAATAAGCGCGGAAACCTCATCGTTGCTTTTATCTTTGGCTTGCAGTTTTCAATTTCCTGCTTGTCTTATATTAAAGCACTTGTTCACAAAAATATTATCCAATAAGCAGCACTAATACGTTATTGTATCATATATAAACCATCATCTTGCTGCATCGAACGGACTCCGATTGAAAACTACTCTACTTTCAGTCGCCTCTTAATTAATTAATTTCTTATATAAATAAAACTCATTGGGCGAGGATAAAAGCAATTTCTTCTCCGGTTTTTTCCTTGCATGATCGATATTGTAGCAGCAAAAAAATATGTAACTACAGACATGGCATGCGTTGTGTGGTTGCGTTATTCTTTCCTACGGGAGACAATAGCCATTACAGGAGCATATTACCACAAATGCAGGAGGAGGAAAAAAACAACACTGAGTTCGCTAGACAAGCTTTCAGAATTCATTTGAAAATAAAGAAAATTAAGTGCCCAAAATGGGATGTGAATATTTTTATGAGCGTTCGTTCGCTCGCTCTTTTTTTCTCTCTCTCCGATTTTATTGCTGTCAAATAATTTGCGCGCTTATCTTATTATGAATATCAGCAAAAAAATCAATAGATATTTAACTCACGACATTACATTTCACTATAGTTTTTTTATTTTTAATGTGCACGCTTGTTATCTACTGACATACAATAAAATGGTTAGAGAAGTCGATAATTTTTTTTCCCTGATGTTTACTACAAACAGCGCGCATTTCTTCAAAATGGCAAAATTTATGCGTTGTATTTTATGTGAGGAGGCGTCATAAAGGTGGATTTATAAATACGCTGACGATTAAACTGTGATATTAACGAAATGACTTGCTAAATTCATAGGTAGTATAGTAATTAAAAAATTTGGAGAGTAGTTATATGTTATAAATACATAATCTATTATTTGTTGAGTGTAATGTTTATAAAAAAAATCATTCTATTGTGGCGTATTCAGGGCCGGCTCATGAAATTTAGCAACAAGTGGAACCAACACGAATTCATCTATTTTATTTAACTTTTTTTTTAATCTTTAACTGCCAGTATCTTCATTAAGCGATTTGTTAATAATTCTTATGATATTCCTAATATTCTAGTAATCTTGCTATTTATTGACATTCGCGTTGAAATTGAATCAAATTTAACGTGATAAATGTGATTCTAACCTCACTTTTCGATTTTCACTCAATTCTGGCATTAAATCGATTTAATTTCAACGTGGATTTACAATAAGTAGCAAGGGATAGATAATTTGCATTAATTTCATGTGAAAAAAGCATCAAAATTGATGGAAAAATGCGATTTTTGAATGACAGATCGCATTTCCCAAAACGTTAAAAACAATTTCACTCGAAAATCGCATTTTTCCATCGAATTCACTGCTTTTTTACATGAAATCGACGCAAACTGTCTTTCCCTTGCTATTTATTGACATTCGCTTTGAAAGTGGAGCGTTTTAATGTTATAATGAGTGTAAATTTGATTGAAAGACAATAATTTTACTGTTTTGCTGTACAAAAAGAAATTATTAATAAGGAACTTCAAAAATTTACGTTTTTTTATAGCACACAGTCAATTTTCCACAAAGTTGGACATTTACAAATAGTAGAAATAACAATAATCTTACATCTCTTATTAACAACTCTAAGACAACGTAAATTTTCATCCAATTTCCACATTTTTATTGAAGTGCCTGTGCCGGCCCTGAACATATATTCAATTAAATACCATGTGAGTTTATAAAGTTAAGTGATTTTTATAGCCTTCTTTAAGCTGTAGTAACAACATTTTACTTTTAGTAACAACATTTCTCTCTTTTACTAACAACACAAATATGCCGGTTTATTGTTCTATAATAAAAATTTCAATTTGTCAAATTGTATAATATAGCAAATAAGTTGTATTTTTGCGCTAACAAAACATCTGTTCGATCGCTCATAATACATATTCGCTTCCGCATGACAAATAGAAAAAAGAAGGCATATTTCGTTGTTTTGAATTCATTTGCCGCATAGTTGGACACAACATTCAACATATTTAATTTTATCATAATAATAACATATAACAAATAATATAACAGATATTTGCTGCTTTGTACTATTCGCATGATAGTAATGAATGTTTATCGAAATATTCAATCCATAATTATGCATGTTACATTAGATAATTTAATGTCCATTTTAACTCTCTATATATGTATTATTGTTAAGCGCAATTTAAATGCACGTATGCATATTTTATCGACCAATTATGAAATAGAACAGACAGGTTACTATTTGACTTGTTACGGATATTCAAACATAGGTATCGGCTAAAGCAAACAATTTCAAGGAACTAATTTTTATAGTTAGTGCAAAAAGTGACTGTTTATGGCATTTTCCAATGTTGTCTAAGTTTACTTTTTAACACGCGTGTTCGCAAAAGGCATGTTTTAACAATACTTTAAATTAAATTGACTTTTTAATGTGTTTTCATCTTATGACCTCTGTTTTAAATACATAGTACATACATTCTAAGATAATAATCCACAAGTTTTATAAAGGTATTTAAAATATGTAAGCATTTAATGACCTTAAAGACATATTTACATTTATTTGTTTACACAGCAAGCACTAAATGTCATATGATGTAACAAAAACATAGTTTACATGACTAAAAAATTTTTTAGTCCGAACTTTACTTATAGATTATAATGTTTTAATTAAAATTTAATACCAACAAAGCAGATTTAAGATGAGTGTTTTAATTAATTTCCGGTGTTCATTAAAAAAAGCGATTAGTGTTTGTGTAATCTTTTTGACTATAAAAGATTTAAAAACCAATGTCGACATTCAATATATATAAGTACATACATTGCGAAATTAAATTGCTAAATGCAGTCAATTACGAATCAATGATGAATGAACAATAATAAATTTAGCAATTACAGATATACATTCAATAATTACTTTTCGGTGATGCTAAATTTAGCCACCGTCGCTTTGCTTTGCTTTTTAATTTCACTGCGCGCTTAATTAATCTTATTTATATTGTAGATGTGCGCGAATATACGTGCAAATATACCATCCTCATTTACAATTCGAATTTATTATGTCTGGCTAAGTAAGCTAAACCCACGTATATAAAAAAAAACTTGAATACTTTAAAAGTCTACCACTTTTTGCAATCATTTCTACATACATATATACAATTAATCTTGGAGCTGGCGAAAAAAAGTTATTATCGATTCGACGCACGTATAGAGTGGTAGTAAGTACGCACAGCATAACGTGTTGTATTTTATGAAATTTTCACTCAGATTTTTCACTCAATATAGAATTTTAATAATAAAATGCGTTTATTATATATTGTATGTATGAATTCGTCTCAGTGCGATGATACTTTTGCGCGCAAGTATAGTACAAATTTCTGCTCCAGAAAGGTGGAAACAATTTGTAACTATAAATAATATACCTGCGATCGCATCGATCGACAAAGGCGAGTTAAAAATATGTTACGCGACGAAAATGTAATTAATACTAGGTACTATATTGCTATATTTGATGATGAAATTGTCGACATTCGTAACGTAAACAGCATTAGTGCCTGGCTAGAAAAAATTGTTATCTAAAATAATATTGTGAGAGAGAAAAAAGGCGAGCTTACTTTCTTATATGTATTTACTCAAAGTTTCAGCAAGTTCAATATAATATATGTATTATACCTACGTCCCGAATTTATTGAAGGATTAAAAAGTTACTAATTAGTGTTCAACTTAATTACGTCACTAACTATCATTTTTAATTATACATATTGATGTTTGTGATTTGGTGCATTCAAAATGATGCGGCCACTTTGTCCAACTCCCCCCATAAATTTCCCTCCTCAATGAAACAATCTTCAAAGTTTCGCAGCAGCTCAATTGAGTAAATGCATTTAATGCTTTTATCGTTCGGAGAAGGAAGGCAAAGCGCAACGATCCATTCGTTCTTTTGGGATGTTTGTCCAAATAATAAGTGCAATAACCTTAGTATAAACTTTCACGTCGAATGTAAGTATGTGGTAATAAAAACCGATTTAATATCATGCAAATTGCATCTCCCAGCATAGACATGTTTTTGTCTATACTAGTAGAAAATGAAACTAATCCAATTTATCAGCGACGAACATGCTGAACACTGTCATTATCTTCATTAGATGCATTCTTTATTGGAAATACGGTTCCGCACCGTATGATATCTGGTTGTTGTGCTGTGATTGTTGCGTTTTTAGGGGAAGTTAAAACAGTGAAAATGTGAAAATTCCACCAAACATTCAGTTTGCAGACAATTTATAATATTTGTTGGGTGACCTTTTAGCAAACCATTTACATTTTCCACCACCACCACCAAACAGAATTATCAAAATCTACCCACACTGCAATTTGCAGTCAATTTAAGTTTTGTGCAATGCTTCTCTTGTATGTATGTATGTACGACGCTGTGTCCCTTAACGCGATTTAATACAAATCCCCATTTCGTTTTATAAATATTTACTTCAATAAACATTCGCAATTTCTTTTACAAAATTTCAATCGTCCCCACACGTGAGTACAAAATTTTATTTCGTCAGAATACACGTATTGGGAGGAGGAAATGTGGAAATTCATTTGTGGAAATGCATTGCATTTAGCAAGCAAGTTATTAGAACAATTTGACAAGCGCAACTTATTGTCCTATATAAGTAATTTAAATCAAGATTAAACCTTCGTGTTCCGCATCATCCCAAATTTCAATTAATTTTTTGAGAAGGTTATTAATTTATTAGGTAACAACCATTGTGTGAACAAGCAGTTGCTGTGCGTCATTAATTATACCGAAAAAATATGCTTACGTTCACGCAAAATTTTCGGGGAATTATGAGAATCTTTCCCTGGCTAGATAGATTATACAAAAAAAATGTATAAAGAAAGCTTATACAGCGTTTGATGTAGGATTCATATTTTGCTATACAATATTGCTTTATTTATGAGCTGCAACAATGAATCTTATTATACCTTTTGATTGTTCTTTGTAAGTATATTAATACACAATGTCATTTTGATTCATCTTAAAGACATTACAATTAGTATTTTGCATAAACACTGAAATGTCATATATTAAACAAGTATTCTCATTTTTATCCATTCTATTGTGTTACATTTCATCATTGTTCCAGATAAAATTTAATTGATGTTTAGTTGCACTTGCAAAATATTAATAACAAGTTATGCATCCCTACCTGGAACGCCTTTGTTCTATACAACTTTTATTAAATCATACAAAAAAAAGCAGTGAGTCTCTTTCATAACTAATCTACGACAATTAATTTATTCTCTTTCCTGTATGCGACCATTTGCATTATTAAAATATGCGTTTGATGTTCAACGAATGAATCAATTCAATGGCAGAGGAATGTCGCTGTTCCGTAGGTAGGTAGTAACAATGCGTTACTAAGTTTTGCAAATATTTATTACAAAAGATGTCTGATTGAAAGTTTTGCAATTGAATTTATTTCGCGGCCAATTAATTTAGAATTAAAAAGTAATTATTACCTACAAATTAGTTTCAGCAACTATTGAAAAGAATTTTCAGTTGGTATTGAAAATATGTGCTATGTATACCGTTTCTATGTTTTAATAAAATCGTTTTTGAAACAGTTAATAAAATTTTAATAAGTAATTCCTCGACAAACAATATTGGGTATGAAATATCAAATAAACAAACAATGGACATCAAAAAATGAGTGTAGCATTCAACTTTATTGACTTTCGTTCGCTACACATTCTAAATTTGCAGAGTTTTTATGCAAGTATATTTCAAAATAGATTTTCTAACTGCGCTTCGAAATGTTGCAAATGTGTCGATGGTAATTTTCTGCGTCAAAACACTGTCAATTCGATTGCGCTTTAAATATTTGCCAATTAATTATCAATTATCCTTCATTACGCTATTGCCTTTCAATTGAAACCAACGCGATGATTTCGGCGAGATTGCTTGAGAGCTGGATTCGAAACGCTCCGCTTTGCAAGTGTTGTAAAACGCAAAACACAAACACCCGACAATTATCGAAGACATAAACGGTGTTAATTATTTTGATGATTGTTTTATTCCTCTCGCTTTACGTAATAATCGAATTTTTATTACATGCTACGTTTAATGTTCCGGCCAGCACACAAAGATGATAAACAATTTTCCAAAGTGCGGTAGCATTTTGAATCTACGTAGAGGTAAGCTTAATAAATGTAATTTTGTTTGTTTGCTAGCACGCTTCTGTTACAACAGATGATAATTGCAAATATGAATTAATTCGAGAACTAAAATTGTAAAATGGAATAAGTTATATTTACTGTTCTGTATTTGTTGATAAATAAAATGATTTAGTACGCTTCCATGCTATTGCAGCTAACAAATAATAGGCTACTAAATTTGATTTGAGAATTAAAATTTACGATTTTTACCTTATTACTTTCTGTGGAACTAGAGATGTGCAAATAGGAAGTAATTTTGAAGGAACAAGTGGGATAGTATGGGATTGGCTGGAATTTAGGTTCACTCAGCATTGTAGGTAACGGTCAGGAAAAAATAAAAAGTAGTGTGAGCACCATGAGCACCAGTGAGCACCAGTGAGCACCAAATGAGCACCAAGTGAGCACCAATTGAGCACCAGCGCATAATGAGCACCAAATGAGCACTAATTGAGCACCAATGAGAACCAATAAGCGATAGTGAGCACCAGTGAGCACCATGAGCACCATGAGCACCAGTGAGCCCCAATTAGCACCAAATTAGACAATAAAAGAGATCCGTTTTTTAAGACACATCCAGCATTTTCAGATCAAACACATTATTCTTTAATTTTTATTAGAAATTAGTCGACAGCAGTAACTGCTCAGCTTTAAGGCATTAAACAACATATGAAAAGCTGAAACTATATCAAGCCTTTTTTAATATTTAAGCTACAGCGTTTGTCAAACATTCATTAAGCAAAATAAAGATTGCGTTTATTGCGACAACGTTGCGATGTTTCGTCTTCCAAATATTTGCATTTGCGAAATGAATCGATAAATTTACATCTAATAAAGTGCGATGCTTAAAAATGACGAACCAAATTTGACGCTCCACTTCTCTTCCCAATTCGTTTATTTAATTCTCCCTTGGCAGTTAATAAGTGAAATTCGGTTAGCGAAATTGTTCCAATTAGACCTATGAATGAGCTAGCTGCTAGGAGGCGATCAAAACTACCACAGGCAGCGCGCGCTAAGCGCATTAAAAGTACAATTATACACTTAAAAAATAACCTTGTTAAAAATGTAATTAATTGCCCATCTATAAATCGATTAAGATTTCATTTCAAATTTGCATTAATTAAATATATATTTATTTACTCAAAACATTTACATGAATACTTTTTATACATTGGAAATTTAATTACGAAATTTAAATGTATGCAGAAAAAAATTTTAGACTGTCCCGCTAAAACCCAAACATATTGTTATGTAAACAATTGATGTTGTTAAAAGTTCAAATAAATGTGAGCGCGCAGTTTTGTTGTTTAATATTAAAAACGTTGACGTAGTGTGGTAGGTAATATAATATGAGTAGTTTCAATTAAGAAATTAAATTGAAATTTGACGAAACGACAAAGTATTTAATAATAAAGCCAACCTTGAATGTTTATGTATATTATGCGGCTGGATTACACATTTTTAAATATTTTTTTGAATATTTATGGATATGTAGGTAATAATTATTTAACAGTTTCGGTCTTTGACTATGTATCTTCCGCATCTGCAATTATAAATGCGTATTTTTGCACATTTGTAAACGTGAACGTGCTTACTACGGATAATGGAACCAATAAATGTTTATGATGCAGACCCTCATTTAGCGTCGCCGAAAAATTCCCATGCTTTTTTGAAAATAAAGAAATTACGGTCTAGTCGTCTATGGTTTCTCTTGATGGCAATAGGTGGCAATGGATTGGAGAATTCGAGAAAATTCCCTTCCAAGCCATATTCCAACTCCAACTTACATTGTATTTAAACAAATTTTTCACACATGTCTTCAATTACTTCGTATCCTAATTTAACAATATACAATTTTATTCGATAGCAATTAAACCTTCATGAAAATTCAACTAAATTGAACAATATTTATTTGCTTTTTACATTTCGATTGATGTTTATTTAAAATAACTGCGCCCATTGAAATATCGACGATTGTATTTATCAAATGAACAACAATTAAATGAAAAATGAGTTATGTTTCAACAATTTGTGTTTATTTTAGTTATTTACTGGCACTAACATTGTTTTCAATAAATTTTTCGCACATTTCTTCAATTACTCGTTTTATCACAATGGAAGTGTAAACAATATATGTAAGTATATCACTCTACATCTTAAATTGCAATTAATGTTTCTACTTTCTTATATATATATAGATTTTTATATAAAATTGTCTTAATTAGTTGCGACCTAAACAAATAAGACACAAATTGCGATAATACTGTAACTGCGATTCGCATCGACATATTCTTTTATTACATTCAATTAAAAGGAGATGTCATAAATATTTTTGTAACCAAATAAGGAAGGCAAAACGCTTTATTATAGCAATTGCTAGATCTCGCCTCCNAATATAAATATAAAAAGCGGTAGTTGTAAATTTCTTGATATTGCAGCTATTGTAAAGAGAAAAGCACTTTTTTACAATTTACAATATTTCTTGGTATTGCACCGTGTTCAAAGAATGTACCCCAACAAAAGCAGGGACATTAAAGAAAATATAACGCAGTCGTTAAAAATTAACATCATCCAACAACTAACTCCCCTCGGCCTGTTCGTCTTAATGAACACGATTCTATTATTA
>JARJDW010017110.1:0-26012 GCA_030264715.1 Adinopsis sp. GC000173 | reverse complement strand
CATTTTAAGCACGATTGAAAGATGTATAAGTTTTACTTAAAATTATAAACATCACCATTGGTAAATGCAAATTTCATATAAAAAAATGTTAAAAGTATATAATTTGAAATTGTTTTGAAATCGTTATTTACAAGTCGCCATCGGTATTTTAGCTCAAAAAAAATATATTTAAGTATATAGCTTTAATATGTTTAAAATCAGAGAAACAATAAATATTGTCCTTAATTCAATTTCCATGTAGAAACAACATCGAAAAATGTGGTTTAAAAGTGTGCTATATAAGTAGAAATCAAAACAATTTAATCTTAATTAAATGGTATAAAATGTGATAAATTAAGGTAATTATCATGTCCACACATTGAAACAATTATAACCCATATTCGTATATAGTATAAATAAATAAATATATCTTATACGCTCACATTTATATATATGTTTTCTAAACTATATATGGCTAATATTTTTTTCATGATTACTTCAGCTTACATTATATAGTTACCGACAACGTGAAAATATGCAGTATAACCAAGACAAAATAATACAAACAATATAAGAGGCAGTGTGGTCGACCATTTAGACTTAAAAAAACAGAAATAAAAAACAACACACTCACACACACTCACACACACATCCACACACACACAAACATACACATAGAAAACTAGTATGTTTGATGTATAATAAAGATACATTCGCATATTGTCCTTATTTCATAGAATTTTCAGCAATTAACCATTGTTGCGATTAATACATTAATAAACATTGTTTTACACTTTCATTATTAGAAATTTTAATTTCATTATTTGCAATTTTAATCAATTTTATTGTTTATAAATTGATTTTTTTTCTTTCTTTCTTTCATCATGTAAGAAAGCACGTAAAGCGACGACGTCGACGACGAGTTGAAATACAAAATAAATACGGCTACCATTCAATTTAATTAAAGAAAAATTAAAGCTTTCAATGACGTTCAAGTAATAATATTGTCTTGTTTTTATTATAAAGTATATGGTATATAGGTAGGTATACGTTTCTAGTGAAACATTACATTAACTTTTATTTTTAACAACGCAAAAAACTACACGACGTAACCATCTGAACTTTTATGAACCTTAATTTGCAAATGATTAATAGCAAAATTTAGCAGGAAAACGATAATTAGTTGAAAATATTAACTAAAAAACGAATTTACTTATTAATTCTTCAAGTGAAATAAACAGTTGTTCAAATGTATATCTAATGATTTCTATTTACATTTTATCACGCATTAATTACATTTTTAATTTGAATACATTTCACGTGAATAACCTTCAGGAAATTTTAACCGCGATAATTATTGCGATGAAAATAACGCGTGAATTTTTAATTTTTTAAATGGACATTTAAATAAACAATTTAAATCTACAATTGAAACACTAACGGTATACGAATTTAGTTATATTTAAATATATATATGTATAACATAATCAAGTCCTTTAAATAAAATGCACGTTTCGTGTTAAATACCAAATAAAATGTCATTTGCTTAAACTTCCTTGAACTCATATTAATGCAAAATGAAAAAACAACTTATTGAACGCAAAAAACACACACACACGTATATATCTATAAAATTTTGTAGTTATAAAACCTTTTTCTAATTAAAAAGACAACGATAACATTTTTATGTATTTTTTTTGTCAAATGCAGGAAATGTTTTGCGTTGTTGTACGTGGCTTATTTCAATTTGAATTTACGCAAATTTTATATTTAAGTACTTAGGTAGTGTATAGTAGGTATTACCTTTTTATTAACATGTTTTAATTTAAATAAAATATTATATGTGATATACCCTGCATGTTCATAATTGGTTTTTTCGTTGTTATGAAATTGGCATTTCGATTCTGTATAAATAAATAATAATTTATGTGTGTTAGTGGAAAAAAATGTGTTAAGATATTTGATAAACTGTGGAGTCTTTTGACGGTGTATTAATAACGCACAGCCCTTTCAGTTGACATGACCATGACAACCGTAAATGTAGTGAGTCTTTGAGTATTTGTAAACGTGCTTGTATGTCAAACAATAATACACCTTCCATGAAAACATAAAGAATTTTTTAACGAGAATGATCGCTTTTTATGTACCGCGAGCGCGCGCTTTCTTTAATTTTTTGTTAATACTAATATGTAATAATTACTTATTGGAATTTAACGCAAATAAGCGAAAAAAATATGGACAGCCTTTTCTATTTTTCATATATTTTCTCTTATATATATATATGTATTTCATGGTGGCGAGCGGTTTTAATAGGGATACATTCACCTCCTACCACTTGCTACTTAAGTAACTTTGAACCACCACTTAGCTCTGAAATATGAATGAATTATATTTGGAGGGGGCTTCAAGTATTTTATAAGTGGGGGTCGACTAATGAATGAAATCATATGCTCAATGCAATGTTGCCTTGCCACATCACATATACAACTGCATCTCGCATGCAGAGCCGCAGAAAAACGAATCACTCGAAAAAATATTGCGTACTTATATTTATATTTAATTAATTTGTTGTTGCCTATTTTCGCCCAGATATTCACTTCACATCGCTTTGATGATTAATTTATCTCCGCTCCGCGACGTATTTATGCAATAAAATGAATAATTGTTTATTACGTGCACGTATGCAGATGCCGAGCAAGTTTCACTTTTTTAACGTATACTTGCACAATACTGTTTCGGCATTCCTAAAGGGAAATTACATATAATCTTGTAACACCCACCCAACAGCTTTTATACATTCCACAAGGTGATTCAACAATTCATCCCCCTTTTGACAGGTGGGTTGGAAAAAAATGCCACAAGTTTCTTTCTCCTATGCGCGCTTGCGAGTATAGAATTAAGATCATTTTTTATTCTTTACATATATCTTTAGGTGGCACTTGTTGCCCAGCTTTTATTAGTTTTCTAAATAAACAAAGCATTGCCTTCTTTTTCGGAACGATTTGTGTATAGGTAAGTAATGGCGTGTGCATTTTTCTTATACCTCCAAAATATACCTTCGTTTCTGCAATTTGTTGCCGACTTTTGATCCATTAAGAATATATATTGTATTTATTTAATACAACTGAATTTATACATAAAAACCGCAACGATAAATTTCTGTAAAGGCAATATCAAAATTCCGGATGATTACAAATCTAACCGCAAATATGTTGAGTTGGAAAAAAATGTATTTTTAAACTCTTTTTCCTATAACTGATATTTTTCTCATTACGTTCGCATGTATGCACTTTGTTCGCATGACAATTAAATGTGTGTAATGGGATGTTTTTCACGTTACTTTTTTTTACTTCAAAGTACGATCATTATTAAAACGAGGCGCCATTAAAAACCGCAAATTATTTTAATTGTTGTTGAAATTAAGTTTATTCCGACTAGGAAGAAAATAACGATAACATTATGACTTTTTCACAAATATTTTATCGAAATGATAGCAAATACTCTTAAAATAGCTGTATTTTTTGATCCCGGTTTCTAAGCTTATTTAACGCACGCGGCGGCTAAATTAATAAAATTGTTAATTTGTTAAATGGTGCAGATCAAATATGTTTACGAAAAATTTTTAGCATCGACTAGGTTATATAAAAGTGGCTCCCATAGCCCATAAGGGATCTGAGGATTGTAAACACACACAAAAGGATTTCGTAGAATTTCTACAGGATATGACTACCAAAAAAATCTTTTCTCTTTTTCGTCTTCTCCTGCATCTTTGCCTCTTGTAGAGATTGCACTTGTTGTTAGAGTTGGTTTTAGTTATATGGGGGCCTCTCTCATGATTGTCATATAAAAATACATCGTATGGGAGAATTTTCTTATTTATTGAACACGTAATGGCTTTTTATTAAAGAGTAGTCCCTATAGATATCGTTAATGAAAACGCGAATAATAAGTGTTGCGGAACGTATAATTATGCTGTCAAATGTAGCGAATAAAATAATAAACGTTGGCTGGGTGTTAGTCGTGTGAATTTAAAATTTTTTGTATGCAAAAATTCAGACAGAATGTAATTTGATCTACATAATAAGGATTCAAAGGTCAGAAAAAAAATTGAACGCGGTATTCTACTTTTTAAGATTAGATTCATTCATTGAATTCATTCATTTTGTACGTTTTTATATAAACTAAATATTTATCAAATATGATGAGTTTAAGGAGGAAAAAGGTAAAGTCTACTGAATGTTGACATATAAGTTAACGTAAGGTTATAAGATGCGACTTTGAATAGATCTTTACTAAAGAGGAATTCCAGATCAGTGTTTATTTATTTATATTTCATTCTCGGTATCTTCGGCTGCTTTTGGCTTCTTATCTAGCTCTGTTGGCGGTCGGCTCGTTCCCACCCTATAAGGGTAGTTCCTAGAAGCAGGGATAGAAACGGTGACATAAATATGTCCTTAACACACACATACACACTCTCACTCTAATACACAACCATGTGTTGCCGGTTTGATTCATTTTTTCCCGACGATTAGTTCGCTCGTTCAACTAATAAAGAATAATATTTATTGACAACCAATAATGATTATATGTATGAAAAGCTCCGCTCTCAATAAACAATCAACAATTTCACTTCCTGTAAAAGTAATAGATACTGTAGCTAGAGATCTTTACTTGGCGAAATTCTTTTGTTTCAAAATTATTTCATGGCAGTAACAAAGCAAGAATAATTGCGGAAATTCATTTTCATTGAAACGAATTAATTCACAAATAATTATGTCTTCATCCTTGAACGACAAAAAAAATGTATTATATATTTTATTACAAATTTGTATTTTGATATGTAATCTGTTTAAAAGTTGATAACTTTATGTTCAACATCCTTCTCGGAATATTTATTTGTATTTAAATATATGTACAGGGTGGCAGACTTGTTGCGGTTCATTCAATTACGATTCGATTATTGCTCAGAAAAACATCTCATTTATAATAAATAGGCTATAGACATATATATTTTATCATTGCGTGTTAGCGTTGAAAGCTAACAGCAACGTTGTTATTTGATCTAGAATAGGGTAGCTTTTGTTCATCCATTCACCACCATACAAGCTGCTACTACTATATTATATTATTTACATGTTTTATTTTACTAATATGATTTAATTAGCCTGGTACTGTTAGAGTTTATTAGATCAATTGACAATAATATACAATACGTAGAATTCTGCCAAATTTGATCAACAACATTTGAGGGGTGATCGTAGTCAAAGTATTGATATAGAACATGCTGTGGTAATCACGTTCAGACGATGAAAATCACAAAGAAAGTGATGTTGAGCATAACAAGAATGTTCAAGTTTTCGACTGAAATTTGCAATACAAAATATAAAACTAGTGGTATTATACCAACAACGACATACCTACAAACTCTGAGCCGAAGGAATTTGTAATGGGTGCCTTGACGATGTTTTAGTATCGTATTTTGCACCCCTATATTCTACAATATAATGATTTTACATCCTTGTAATGTCTCTCCAAAGTTGTCAATGGAATTTGACAACACCCTGTACATTCAAAAATGGTTTATTCTTTAAATTTTTGCAAAAAAACGTTACTTCCTAAAAATCCTTAGATAAACTTTGTCAATAATATTTGCCAAACAAGTATAGCGCCATTTATAAATACTATTTGCAGATATTCAGATAGCAAATGTATTTGATATTGGATTAGAGTAAGAAATAAGAATTAATCAAATTCATAGGTGCTATCTAATTGAATCTATTTGTTTGCTAAGTAGAAAAATTTAAATTCAAACATGGTTTTGTTGAAAGAGGCAGTAAAAGTTTTATAGTTAGGACATTTTCTAATGTAATACGGTTTAAACGTCAAATTTTCTCACAAATAGACGGCGCTTATCTGAGAGCATATTAGACGGCACCGTCTGAAAAATCTTTATTAAAGGCCCTTCGAAATTTTACGACGGTCAAACGCGTTTTATAAAAAATGTAGTATATATAGTATATATAATAATAGTGAGATTACTCGTTGTAAAATAGTCGAATAATAGTGTACGTGCCCTTAAAAACATGAATGGGAACGAAAGGAATGAAGACCACCCCACGAACAATAATGCGAATGCTTCAAAGGAGGACTGTATGTATGTATGTATGTGTGTATAAAGATTCGCATCGCAATCCCACGGGCTTTTTTCCTCAATGAGCTTTTTTGCTAACCAAAGTTATGGGAGTACAATTACTTTGAAAGTTCTTAGAAATAGTTCATTTAAACGCTCATTCATCGTACTTACATCGTCTCTAAGCCTAAACAATGCGGCAGTGCTACCTTATTCAGCCGAAATCTCACAGAAGGAGAAAAAAATCACGCAACTCTTTTTTTCGCCCTTATATATCTCATCTAGTATAACGCGCACACACACAAAACCTAATCATTTTAATTAACGCCTATTTAATTGGCATTCATTTCCTGCCTTTTAGACGTGAGGAATTTTTTCATCTTTTAACTGCCCCTACAACAACCAGAAAAACTATCCCTTATAAAGTTGTACTGTAATTTCTAAGGGTGAGCCGCAATAATACATCAAGACAAACATGTATAAAAGGCCCGCATATTTCTGAATTGGTATACTATAATAAATATTATATTTTGACGTGAGAATGTATGTTTTTGTATGGAATCGCCCTTTTATTATTACAAATACAACTTTTTGAGTGTGCGCTCTTTAATACAAAATAGATTTTTGTCAAACGCTAATTGGAGGGCTGCTTTATTATTTCATACACACATCTTTCGATGGTTGTTTGTGGTGGTGGTGCTTGTGATGGTCATGGTATGGTGAAATTCTTGTGGCCCATACAAAAGTGACAACCATCTAGATTTATTACGTAAAACATTGATTTTTATGGCCTTTCAGATAAAAATTTATTTAATTGCTACTCGCTAACCAACAATTTACACAAAACTTTCTGTCCGACTTTTTCCTACATCTATCTCCAAACCCAAAACCTAATTATCCTCAAAATTATGGCACAAAATTATGATATTTATGCGAAATTCTTTCGTTTCAACATTGATATATTTGTTATTAATTTGCGCTACTAGACGATAAATTAAAGCAGCTAACAATAAGTATGTGTTAAAAAGCTGAATGGATATTTAACAATATAAATTTATTATAAAAGTCATAGTGTTAAAATTACAATGGAAGTGCATGTTGTGCATATCTTCGAAAAGTCTATTTGCGATATTATTTAGTAATGATAAAGATAATGTGGGTTTAAATAATAAGTACTATGTGTTAAAATGCTAAATAGATATTGTAATTACCAATACAAATTTATTACAAAAACCATAGATTCTACAGCCATTCCCCAAAAATTAAAATTAAAATTTCTGTGCATGTTGTCCACAACTTCAAGAAGCTTATTTGCGATATTATTTAGTAAAGATAAAGGTAATATGGCTTTAAACTACAAGAGATACTTAAAAAATATTCTTTAATTTTTATTATAGAATTGAAATTTTGTTAACAATTTGCACTACTAGGCGACAAATTAAAGCACCCAAGAATAAGTGTTTAAAGCTAACTAGATATTTAACGATAATTATTATAAAAATCATAGATTTTATAGCTATTTCTAAATTGTAATGAAATTTTCTCTGAATGTTGCGCACATCTTCAAGTAGTGTGTTTGCGATATCATTTAGTAATGATAAAGCTTTAAACTTCAAGAAATTCCTAAGAAATATTAAAGAAAATCAAAACACTTTTGCAAATTTCTTAAATTTTTACTAAAGAATTGAAAATTTGTTATTGATTTGCGCTACTAGGCGATAAATTAAAGCAACCAATAATAAGTACGTGTTAAAAAGCTAAATGGATATCTAACAGTGTGTTTTATGTTGTTTTTTTGTGAGAATATGAAGCGTCTTTTCGAAAATTTATTACACAAAACATAGATTTTATAGCTATTCCGAAAAAATTGCATTTTACGACTTTTTTCATCTTTACTGGAACATTACTGAAAAATTTTATTGCATTTTATAACTAAGTGAAATATTTTGCCGATTTCGTCCGTCCCCTTCCCTTACTTGCGTTTTTTTTGTTGAAGGAAAAGCGATGCGAAACTTTTATATCAGCCATAAATTCAGAAAATATTTTGAGCAATTTGACAACTTGTTTACACACCGTATAACCCAAACAATAAAATCGCAAATAAATTTAAAGCTTTATTCTAATTATGAGAATTGAGCGAAACAATCGTTAACGTTTCCATGATATTAATAAAGCGATTTTAATTAATACCACGAATATAAATAGGTAATAATAAAAATGAGCGGGGCGGGAGGGAGAACAGATTTTTGAGGAATTCTTTTTTGATTGCCATAGTAATAATGAAAATAAAATGGATTTTAAGAAGCGCGCAAAATAACTTAATATAATACTTATAAAAGGCATTTTATTATTGTATATATAAACATTTATATGCAGCCATGGCGGTTATTTATTAATAATAATTTTGAAAATTTTAGAAAGGCCCATCATTACCGATACGAACCAGCTACAATCTGAATAAAAAATCTCAATTACCTGGATTACATTTAAATTTAGTTTCATTAATAAAACTATAAGTAAAACGACACAACAAAAGTGAGTGAGTTTTGCCGTCAACTCACTTCTATACAACATATATAGCCTTCGTTATAAAATCTCATCAGTATACAAATTAAAACTTGTTGGCATCTTCGTTATGCATTCGTGGAATAAACGCTCTTTTTTTATATATATACCTATATATACATATACACATAATATATATTTATAAAGCAACCTATAATAAAAAAATGTTTTATTTTTAGTTACTTTAGGGTTTCATTAATTACTTTATTATTAAAACATTCATATTATAATGCTTAACTGCATGTAGACTTTTTGTGCAATCGGCTGAAAAAAAACCACACATATTTAATTGCTAGTTGTTGTAAATCAATTTGCTCAAAATTTTATAATTAATTAATTTATTGCACTCGCGTTTTTTTGCACTTTGATGAATGTCTTTTATTAATTATCTAAATGTTTAGTGTTACATTATGATATAATTTTATGATTTATTTTCGTAATATTAATTAAAAACGACTGAAGTATCATTCCCATTTCATTTTTTGTTTCGACTAATTAGAGGTCGTGTTTTATGTAATAGCTTTTCGGTTAAAATTTTGCTAGATAATTTTGGAATTTTTGGAGGAAACAAAACACGCTTTTTATTACTATTTCTACCATGATTAAGAAATTATTTAATCTAATTATTTTAAACACTAATAATGCGACGAATATTTGTATAATTTATCTTCGATGACTTTTCTAGAATAAATGAAAGATGTCAAAGAAAAATTAATGGTGCTCAAAAATGGGCTTTTTTGGTAGGTTTTTCGACTAATTAGAAATCGTGTTCTAAGTTAAAAGCTTTTCAATTCAATTTTTTTTGGTGGTGATTAACAATTTGGTCTGAAATTAAGAACTTATTTTCACTCACATCGTTAAGATATTATATGTACTTATATGCTTACTGAATATTTATTTATTAAAAAAATATTTAATATCTTATCACTATTTAGTTACTTGAGTAATTAGAGCGTAAGCAAAAGTGTGAGAAAATTATTTTAATTGTATTTGTTCATCAATAAACGGCAATGCGATTAAAATATTCATTGCCATTTTATTGTATATAAATTTCATTCAATTAAATACACAAAATCGATAATTAACGCTTATTGAATGAAATGATAACATTTTAATTTTTCGTCCTTGGAAAATGAAAGTGGAAAAGTTATGAATGAAATTTTAATTAATAAATTTATATATATATATATATAAAAAAAAAGTTCAACTCGTTCAATTTGAATATTACTTTATTCGTCATAAACATTAAAACAAGTCTTTATCGTAATTTTTTTACGTCGACTAATTGAATATTACTTACTTAAAATTTACAAAATAAATAAACTACATGCAAAATTTATCATATATTAAAATTATCATCATTGCTCAAGGATCAGTTTAATTCTATACAATTTCTAATGTTTATTTTTCAAAATACACATTGAATTATTTGATTTGTAACGGAACGAAATAAATTATGTAATAGATTGTTAAGAATTAATTGATAAGGTGTAAATATTTAACGATAAAAATAATAATCCGTTAATATTGAACAGCCATACACTGGTCTAACATTATCCAAATTGTCTCGTAATGTCTACACTTTGGACTTTTAAATGTTATCAACAATACTACAATGCACTTTTTTATTTTAATCGCATCAAAAATGATTTATTAACAATAAATTACATTTTTTAAAAAGTGTACTTATTCTCTATTTAAATTAAAATTATGTTAATGTAATGTTAAACAAAACAAATAGAACGTCCTTCGATGAAAATTTCCTCCAAAAATATATAAATATATTGAAACTATGTACATGTCAAGGTTTTCATTATTAAATAATTTGTGTTTTTCTAATTTTATAACCATTCTATAATTATCTGTTTTTCAAAGAAATGGTTAACGCGTTTCGGTTCTTCCAAGAAAACGAAACAAAAATCGTAAAATCAAATTTCACCATGCTGGCAGGTAAATGTAAAACACGATGAATTATTTTCGCATTTTTCAAAGCTGAAAAACGGCAACATCATTTGGCGAAAAAAGGAATGGTATTAGACTGCTTTAAGGGAGTAATTATCGTTTTATAAATCGATTTTTCATCCTAGTTTTTGCTTTGTGGAAAGTTAAATTGTATATAAAGTCAAATTAAATATTCAATATTTAAAATTGTGTTATTTTAAGCTTTCAGATGATTGATAGTAGAACAAGCTTGTTCCTTTGTAATCCAGACATGTTGATTAAAATATGTCAAGTTATAGATACAAAAACTAAGATTAAAAATGCTCATAATTTATATTCTATAAAAGTTGTAGACAAATTTATAAAGGTGGAAATGTCTGCTAATGCATTCACTTTAATCACACAAGTGCCATCGCAACTCTTGTTTCAAAAATTTCTTGGATTACAAATTAAAATTTTCAGAAAAAAAAAACATATTTTGCATTTACAACTGCCTAATGTGATTTTAATTCAAATTTCATTGTATTTTTTTCTGGAAAGAACAATTAATTAATCATTTCTTAGATTTTTCTAACAATAACGGATCAACGTTGGCCCAGCATGAAGGAGCAGATCCTTTAGAGTGGTAAAAATATTTCAGTTAATTTACTTTCGGCCATTTATTCTATTATATACATATAAATATATTTTATAGTTTAAATGTAATAAAATTAAATTAAGTTTAATTATCTGTTTTCAGCTTTTAAATTAAGCTACACGTATGTTGCTTTTATGATTTACAAACGCTTAGAATTTTACTGGCTTCTTAAAAGTTTTTAATTTTTAATGTTTAGCAACTCGTCGTCATGTCTGTCCGTCTGTATACTCGATCTGAATTTTCTAAACAACTAGAGCTTTAAAATTTTAATACCCTGTATCATAAACGACAAATAAAACTTTAAATAACTTCTTGTCTAGTAAATTTATGAGGCTAGTAAATCAATGAATCAATAATTTTGTATATCAAGTAATCAAATAAATAAATATTTATTCAATAAATTAATTTACAGTCACTTTTCTGTAAGTTGGTAGTGGACCTGCACGCTTTTGCGGCTGTTAAGTTAAAACATTTGACGTCGAAGGGACGTATTTGTTAATATGAGTTATAAAATCTAAAAAAGATTGGTTACTTTTTACAGAGTTTTTTATTAGCTAAAAATGGATTAAGTAAATAATTTGCCCGATTTAATGGTAATGGATATTTATTTAATTTTTGTGGTACCCAAATTTGGGGTATAAAGTAAATTACTAAATAATAAATGTTGCTAGTATACTAAATAATTTTGTCGTTTGTAATACTAGACATAAGAGGTGTTTTAGAACTGGATAATTCATTCCTCACCTTTTCACTATTTAACTGTTTTTTATGAAATAATCATTGAAATGGGTATGAGTTGGGATAAAAAAGTGGAAAATTGAAATTAGTTTTATTATAACTCAATATTCTTTATATTACCATTTTGCTACGTCATAAGGGATGAAAGCATTGTGTGTGTGAAAGCTAAACCTTAGATTCGACAAAACCAAAAATAATCTCATTCAAAAGGTCTCGTCTTGTTGTAAAGGTAAATGCGTTTTTGATTAAAATTCTTTGATATATTTTTTGTTCCTCACCTGTTCTATGGGGGTAAGTGTGTTTATGTCTGGCATAATACAATATCAACCCTTCTGCAAATATTTTATATGTCTATACACACTAACGGTTAAATTTCTATATGGCACGTGCACTCATTCTTTTCTAATAATATATAACATTGGCTTTAAGTAGCGTGACTTTTTCCCAAGACGTTCTGGAATTTATACCTGTAATATTTTTTCACCCCAAGATTTGTTTTGCGATAAAACGGCTTTAAATAGATTTGTTAAGTATTGCGTTATTAATTAACATAGATTTTTTTGAATGAGAATTTATAAATATTCCGACAACCAAAAATGAATGAGACGTTTTTCCGTTAGAAAGAAGATTTGTTATTGTATTAAAATTCCAAGTTCCGGTTTACTAATAAGGGCCCTTTTTGTACTAGTACTAAGAACTTGTTTCTATCTGCATTTTTGTATTTTTAAATCTCTCCCTGCATGTTTCTCACAATTTAAAAATAATATACATAACGCGTTCGTTCGGGTTTAAATGCTTCGCATACGATTTTTCGAAAACGCTGCTTTTTTGCTTTCGAAAACAATATCAAACAACACCGAAAAAATACGTTGTCGTCCTCGTCGTCGTTTCGTTGTTGGAGGATGTGGCTCTTTCTTGGAAACTAGTCCTAAAGCAACAATGATTCTGCAAGAATTATCAAACTCTTGAGAGAGCTACTTCAGATACACTATACCACCACTATGGTAATAATTTACGTTGAAAATCTATTCGAGACGAAAATGCGAGAAATGTTGACACATTTTCTATTTAACGCACCTTTATTTTACCACAAATTTGAATAAACTCAAAGCTTTAACAACATTCAACAGATTTTTTAGCTTTTTAGTCATGTCTAACCCAGTATTAGCTACCTTTAATATAATTAATCATTATACCTACGATATTAATTAAACTTGGTATTATATCGTATTATAGTTGCATCGTAAATTTATTATCTGTGAGGATGTAATTAGAACTATAATTTTCACGAAACCATAAATTACCGATTTTATCAGGTATAATTTTTGGGATATTTTTAATAATCATTCGCTTGATTAAAGTATAATTTTTATATTATCCTATAAAGACTGAAATTTGCGTAGCGAATTGTTAGAGCCACATGTTTTTGTATTGCTGTATGTTTTAATTTAAAAACCACAAATTATATTATCCACTCAAGCAAGTATTCGTCGTGTAATTTATGATAACGCAACCAATATTATATATTTTACACTATATTAATTGTAATTTTCATGTAAAGTAAGTAATTTATGCTGGTATACGCGATGGAATGACAAAAACTGAAAGAATTCTCGCCTACCCGTGCATTATTATAACACGTAAGTGTGACATGCAGCTAATTATTCTATTATTTAATCTATTACCTACATATGTTACATAATATTACTATATTATTAAAATAACTTGAATATTTATCACAACAGCCACACTATGTATTATATTTTTTTGTCTGAAATTCATGCTACAACTTTTTATATCTAAATTATTTAATTAAAATGGTTAGAACATTAATCATCAATTAAATGGAGCCAAGGAATTTATAATCTCTAATTCTAATTAAATTATTTATGCTAGATTGATAACAATTATTTCTAGAATTTTAATTTAATGTCAAAAACATGGTTAGTGATTAAGATTTGTTAAATTTATTGTGTTGCTTACTGAAGTGTGCCCGTTTTGGCTTGGAAATTAGGAAAATTTGTATCATTCAAATTTGCTAAATATCATAAAATAGTGATAATGATTCAGATTCATTGAAGTAATTATTTTAAGTTAATATCGAATGGGGGAAAACTCGACTCAGTAAATCAAATTTTAGTTAAAAGAATAAAAGAAACATAAAGAGAACCTTGTAGAATGCATTAAGAGTAAATTAATTTAAATACGAAATTATAATTTTCAGTATGGCTGCTTTCAAAAAATTCTGAAAGCTACATGTTCATTAAATCCAATTGATTGGCATGTATTTTTATTTCTTGCGGTGTACACATAAAAGTAATTATTTCATATTTTCGCTGATAAAATAAATAACATTTTCTGACAGCTCTTAATTCAATATTAAAAACTCGAACCGGTGCTAAATATTAATTAAATTGTATGCTTATATATTTATGTGCGCAAATGTGTCGAATATAAAATAATCAATTTCAAAGCGAATGTTAAAATTGAGAACGTATAGATTTTTTTAAAATGGAATTTGTAATTAAAAGTAACCATAAAAATGTTATCCTTTCTGTGTGAAAACGACGCCGAGGAGTAGGAACTAAAAAACAATTTTACAGCATTTATCTTTGAATCACTTGGAATGTGTGATGGGATTTTTAAAGTCCTTAAAAACTTCATTCATCGACCAATCTATATCTTTTATACGCAACATTTTCTGTTTTAATTTACTCAAATTTAATTTTATTGTTTAATTATCGCCCGCTCAATAAAACACTTGGCGAATTTCGTTAAAAATTTAATTTTTCCATCAAAATTTAATATTTTCGAAGATAATAAAATTTATATTGTATAAAATAAACATTCCTGCAAAGTATTTATGTACAATTAAAGATTAATAAGATTTTTATACCGCTTTAAATATATTATTCGTATTTTATAGCATTGCTTTATTTTTTATTTACTATAGAATTATAGATAGATATTTTAGGTACGTATTACTAATAACACTATTAAACGTATTAAAATAAAATCGTTAGTCATTTTGTCCGTAATTCGATGTCTGATAAAGAATAATTTAATGAGTAATAAGTGAGAAAATATTTAAATCATTGATCTCAGGAGAGTACAATTGTTCTGTTGTACCAGCACTTTCTATAAAAGATTAGATTAAATACTTTAAACGTGTGTTATGTTATAAATATATATCACTTTTCACTATTCTAAGCAAACTATACATGAGAGATCGTTTAAAATTTTATACGTAAGAAATTTTCCTCGTTGCATTTTTGTAATGAAATACCTACCTACCTACATACCTACATACATGCATACATACACAAGACTACATGTGTGTCTATAAGGCGACGACAACGACTACGTTCGACGTTCGCGCAAACGGAAAATGCAATTCCATTTAAATAATTTTTTGAATGAAGTGAAAATATTTGCACTATAAAAACAAGGCAAATAAAAGCAAGTGTAAGTAAGATTGTTTACAATGGAATGACATACATACTGAACATTGAACACAGCAAGCAAGCAACTTCTTTCTTATTCCGTACAATAAAAAAGCTCTTTAAAAGGAATATGTATGATTTTATATAAAATAAAAAAAGTAAAAATGTATACGTATATAATTTGATAAAGTTTTTTAGTGATTGTATTGAACGTTGTTTGTTACTTGCAAGAGCAACAGTGCTCTGAAACGTATTTTATTTCTATTGTATTTTGTATGTATAAGGATTACTAATGTAATTTTTAGTCTGCATTCTTGCGATGGTATCGGAGCTCTAATAAATGGCTTGCACGAAGTTTTAACTCTCAGGAACAAAGGGGCCAAGACTTGCAACACCTATTTAGTTGCTGAAATTGAAAGTAGATTAGTTTTTTTAACTTCTTTTTCGCTTGAAATTCTTCATCATATATAATTCGAGGCTTTGCTTTAACAGACGCAGCGCGTTTCTAATTATAATGAAAGCCAATTATTTTTGTATACATAAAAAAGATTTTATTGTAATTCATGACAAGGACACTAATTTAATTTTATTTGTATTCAATTGTCAGCATTAATAATCAACGCCGTTCTTTGCTTTTTACAAATTGATGATGATTAAAATACATATTAACTAATTTAAGGTGGAATAAAGCTTGCTTTATTATTATTATAGAGAGAAATTTTGTTAAATTCGGTTTAGCCACCACACGATAATTTTGATTAATAATAATATGGCAATTTTTACTCGCGGACATGTATTTTTATGAAAAACGAAGAAATAGACAATAAGACAACAAAGTAATTATCTATCGCCTTCCAGCGTTCAATTTCCTCTGTTATTTCGGTCCAGCTCGAAGTGAGGTCGTAAAATTTCTCTCTCAGCTCGTTGGGTGATCGCCACCCATATACACTGACCTTGCTTAAAGTCTACCCTTTCGTCTAACACACCCTACTTTTTTATCCATTTTAATAATAAAATCTATCGTTATAAATAAAAGCTATTACTTGTAAATAAGTTTTTTTTCTCGAAAGCGTTCATGCAATTTAAAAGGTGGTTTCTTTTAACAGATCCAATTAAGCGTGAAATTTAATAAAAACCAAGGCGTAAATGGTAGAAAAAATCGATTTGTAAAATGTCTTAATTGCGAAATTTCATTTATTGTTTTTAGTGAAATCGCTCAAACATCATCAGATTTTCATCGCTTTACCAGCGCAGAGAAAAATCTGTGAAGGTCCATTTAAACTGAAATATATGAATGAAACATTTTATCCATGACGGGAAGATATTTATCTACACCAATAGCCCATCCATTGAGTTAAAAAACTTTCCGGTTGCATTTTTTCATAAAATCATGTTTACCTTACACGCGTCATATTAATTGCGATGTTACCGCGCGAATGGAAATTTCATTCACCACCATGTCGCCGTTTCAATAATCGCACAAATCCATCGCCAAGCCGCGTTCAATTCGTGACCGTCTATCGTTTTATGTACGTCGATGGTAAAAACCCCAAATTCAATGGGGCAAAGATTTTGTGATTTGGTATGGTCGGTGAGACTAAAAGAGGCGCCGTATAAGTTGTGTTGTGACGGCATGGTGTATCAGGTTATCGACGGAATTCACATTTTATTATAATTTAAACACGTTTGAATTTTTCACTTTGCAATTAATAACTTATTGCTACAAGCTATAAAATCTTTTTACTTCCAAATGTAATTTTTTCAACCTCTTCGTCAATCTCTCCTTCAAAGAACTTCATTTATTTATTATTTTTACTTTATTCAATAGCAGCGCCGTTCATAAAACGCAACAAGTTTTTTTTTCCACCGAGCATGTTGAAATGATGACATTGAAGTGTTCTTATCATTTTTTTTATATTCATTCTTATTAAAATTCATTCAAATTAGTAAGTTTTGCTTCATTAACGAAAATGATCAGTGGCCTCTTGTGTGCATGCATTTTAAATTCTAGACTAAACTAATTAAGGAACTGTTTCTTTTTTTTGTTACAGGTGTTGATTTCCTTAAAATTATACAACAACATTTAAAAAAGAAGGTCAGTTTTTTTATTGTTATAAATTTTGAATAAATTATTTAAATTGTAACACAATTCCCCCACAAGTCGGTTGCAAAACGTAAAATATTTTTTATTTTCGTTTTATTTTTTTTGATTAAATCTAGCGACGAAAAATAATTTTTGCAAATCATGCTGTTTAGCGGTAAACTTTAAGAGAATGCTGGAATGTTAATGTTCGTTCAGGTAACAAAATATGAGCTTTTTAGCCACGAGGCGCATTTTTTCACTATGCACTAGAACAACGCAAGTAAAGTTTTGGAAATGTGCAACATAAAAAGGTTTCGACGTGTGAACTTCAACATAGCATATACCTAATAATCTTTTTTTTCTCGTGCGCTGAAACATCATCATTTTTTATATAAACACTAAGTTGGAGCTTTATGTAGTGAACATTCCAATAAGGCTATGACTTGTTGGCTGAAGCTTGGCATACATTTAATCCAAAGAGAGAGGAAGAAGCCCATAAAGTCAGACATTAATTGCTAATTCAAAGGTTGCTTCAAATAACATTCTCATATTGACAGAAATGGTAATAGTTACATGTAAACAATACCAAACGTCACTTGAATTCCCTATTTCTTTTTCTGCACGCTCTCGCGAATTATCAATTCCTAGCCAGTACAAGTAAGGTAATTTAGAAAAGAATGTGATTTAAAAAAAGCAACAACATATTTTTTTGTTGTTGTTGCTGTTGTTTAATAAAAGATGCATCCAACACCCTTAATCTAAAAGAGCAATAACTCATTCTAGGAAATTCTTGGAAGCGGTTGCTGGTCGGGTAAAAGCTTTATGATTTGTGTTAGTTTTATGGGTTCTAGAACCAGCCCTGTAGGATTTTTCCTCCGCTTTATGAAATAATTACTTAAATGCAGCCACAAAAATAAAATTTCGCGCTGCACTGGTGAAATTTCTTCGTAGTACTTGCTTACCACCCACCAAACGAGAACTTGATCTTATTGTCGCCGCCGAAAATGTTTTGCGAGAGTGTCGACTTTCATGAGACGGAAGAAGCACATAGATCGATTCAAGTGCTTCTTGGAAAATTTATGAGATTTATGACCATTTCGCATACAGTTTGCAACAGATGATTCTTCAATAAATAAACTTCCGACACTTCCGGACAAAAATGGGCTGGCTTTTGGCTTCTGACTCAAGACGACTTCCACTTGACTGACAAAGTAGTTGAAAATCTAATCATTAATCAGTGATTTCAATACCAACCGAAAACAGACATTTAACAAGCGTTAAAAACCCCGCCAGTCTTTTCACCACCACCAGCTCCTTTTCTCGCCGTTTAATTACTAAATGATTTGCTTCTGATTTAAAATTCTCGTTTCGCTTTTAATTGAAATAAATATGCTAACTACAAGACGAAATTATTTTATAATATTTTTTGGTTAAACGACTTTTAATAGCATCTTCGTACATGAATATACAAACATGTTGTTTGTACAAATTTTTTAAATCATACTAATTTACAAGGAATGTTAATACCTATATAAAATCACTATTTTACATTTTAAGTACCTATCCATGGCGATTTCATATCAGCACGATGAAAAATAGTCAAGGTAATATAAAGAAGCGCCGCTGAAAAAACGCTTCCGACGTTGCTGTTCCGGACTATTCTAGATCGATGCGTATAAAAACCTAGTCGAATGGTTAAAAATTCAATCATCAATCAATTATTTCCACTTTGCGAGTTAACAATTCAGATTTTGATTAATATTGTAGTGTACCTGCTTGTCTATTAGTATGTGAATGTGTGTGTGTGCTGCGTTGTGTACGTGTGTGTGTAGGCAAAGGCAGGGCCCTTTAAACCTTTTTTTCAAGTTGCAAGGACTTTTAATGTTGTAATAGTGAACAACCCAAGATGATAGTTAAAACAGCATTCCAATGATCGTTCCCATAGTAGGTATCATAGCTGAAAAAACCTTCGCCATGGGGATCAATATATTTTATCTATTTTTTCCAGATAGATTACGATATTATTGTTTGTTGTTGATTTGAAATGCGTTCGTTTTTTCGGTTTGTTGTTGTTGTTGTTGTTGTTGTTACTGTTGCTGATGTTGCCGTTATTGATGAAATTTATTGTTCATTTATTTTATATAAGTGAGATAATTTTTTGGGGAGCTTTAAAATTAACATGAAACTTGCTCTGTATAATGATATCGTCCTACGCATTCGCATTTTTTTTTTGGTGGATATTTCTGCCTTGCCACATTTTAAATTCCAGGATAATTTGCTGCAAGCATTGACCTTCTCTCATTCAAATTAAAAAATTCATATATAAATACATACATACATACATACATATATATGGATGGAGGAATTGTTCCTTTCAATATAATGCGCGCACCGCTCATCTCAAAACGAACAACAAAACGCATTTTCAAGTACTGTAATAGTTTTCTTAACCCCTGGCTGGGCATTTAATACAATTCATCGAATGGTATCAATCGTTTACATGTATATTGAGAATACATTTATCACCACCACACACACACACCACCAGGAGTGTTTTCAAGGAGTTTCAAGACGATATGAAAAATATTAAACAGATTAGATGAAAAATATTATAAATCATGTGATATTGAAGTCATTTTTTGATAAGAACATATGTTTTGTATGGAAAATAGAGCAACATGACGTTACTACCCTCATATACCATACTACACTCATTCTTAGAATCTATTCCATTAATTGCTTAAAAATGTAACGTCATGTTTAAATGATAGATTACAAGCAACTTTAATTTTCATTTTTTTGCGCCTTTTCAAAAAATTCTTTTTATATATTTTAATGCATTGAAGCCAACTAAAGCCACCACCACCACAACCACCACATTCAGACATTTACTTATTTACAATTAAGGTGGCAATTGTTATTAAAAGGGATAAGAAGAACAAACACAAGCTGTAAAGTTAATTGTTATATTTGAAAATAGAAGGTATTTTAATTTGTGACTGCTTTCATAGATCATGCGCTTCGAGATTCTTATTCATTACAATGGTGGTTGTTAAATAGTCGGTGTTTAATTAAAGAGCTGCCCTTTTTGTAGGTGAAAAGCGCGTTGTGCATTCGAGACTCTCCAAATGAGATGGGTAGAATGTTAACACTTTTAATAACCACACATTAGCTCACAATATTATCATTATAATAAATAATCGATTTTTCTGAATCGATTATATCAAAACCAAAGCCATTTTTTATATACAACATGCATGCGCTTAATCCATTAATTAAATTAATAATATATCGTTTTACATCAAAAGTGAAGAAATATTTTTAGCACTATCCGATCGATGTTAACGTGTTGCTATAAAAACACCCGCACAGATGTTTTTGATAAACATTAGTAGCAGTAGACGTGGGTAATGATTTTTGGGGTTTAATTAATACGGTTTCATAGAAATGCAAACGGTATGATGAATGACTTATTGTTTTAATGTTATTATTATAGAAAATAAAGCTGTAAAAATAATCCCGCATGCATTTAAAAGGCATGAAAGTTTGCAAGTTTTTCTCATGTCAATTCAGGCGCCCTCCCACACGCATACATCTACACCATACGCAAAACCCGCATGTTAAATTATGGTTTATTTTGGTCGCTTTGATTGTAGTCGGATACTTGAACGAATTCTCGAGTTACCTCATAAAACCACCTCACCTTGTGAATATGTGCATGTATGTATGTGTGTGTGTGTGTGTGTATGCGAGGCGAGTATGTGTGTGTGAGTAGTTTGATGGAATAAGAATAAGGTTCAGCATTCTGTCCAGGGCAATCCATAAAAGCTCGTTTCGCGTATTGTTCTTTTGCTTCAGCAAACCGCCTTTTTTATTTATACTCTATATCTTTCGTTTCATTTATATACAGCGTGAAGCCTATAACCCTGTCTCATATTTATATAACTTTATATTATATTAAATATATTCAACCGAAATAGACGATTTCGCATTCTTGCTAAATCTACCATAGAATGGAATTAAATTTATTTCATCGACTCCACCATTCAAATGTTTATTACGCCGTATTATTATAAATTCATACTAAAAAATCGATGTTGGCACTTGATTTCATTTCTTCAACAACTCTCCTTCAAGCAATTTGTCAACATTTCCATCTACTGTCAAACATTCAATTTGCAAATATCGTTCAACTAGCAGTTACTTAAACACGCTCCGGTGACACATGAAAAGTTAATTTCAGTGCTTGCTAATGATTCTCAAACATACAGTACCTACAATAAGAAAAAAGGTGCTCCCATAATCAGTATTGATTTAATTTCTTTAAGCAATTTGTCAATATTTCCAAGTACTGCCAAAAATTCAATTTACGAATAACGTTCAACTAGTAATTTAAACGTTGCATATCGGTGACACTTGAAAAGTTAATTCTAGTGCTGGCTAATGATTTTCAAACATCAAATCAGTGTCACAAATGCTACTGTATAATTAATGTACTCTAGAATGTTAAATAGAAACGCTTAATGAGACTCACAGTAGTGGCATCACTGCGTATATATTCAAACTCATTTGTGCTTCTTCATCAACCGATCAAGATAACATAACCATAAACAAATTTTTCTCTCACTAATTATTTATTATAAAGCGAAATAATTGCGCTGTGAGCCAGGTAGGTAGGCACGACATAATAAATTATTAATATTCATCAACATAATATAATATCAACGGTCTTTTTATTATTTGGACGCAATCGCTATCGATATAATATATGTGCGTTGATATTTCTGAAATAAAAACATAAATAAAGAAAAAATCGTTAAATTAAAACATTGTTGATTGCTCCATTTAATTTTTTAAATGCACTTTCTGATAACACTTCTTGTAACCGACTGTTTTTAATGACGAAGAAATAACATAAATAAACTTATCTTGGGCGCGTATTATACAATAATACGTTGTTACTGGAAAGTTCGCCAACGACACAAAGAAATTCGTTACAATTTGTTGTATGTGCTGCTGCAGCGCACACAATTTACACAATAACTATTTAAATTATAAAACTGTATAGTCATGACGTTGATTTTTATTGTAAGAGGTACCATGTGCGGATAACATTTTAATTTTCGAAAAATGTCGCTCGCTCCTTTACTTTTTGCTTTTTGTTACATATAGTCAACCCCGTTGTTGTTTCATTTACACATTTCTTTTACGATTTAACGAAACCATTATCTGCACTAATTTAAAAACTTTTTACAGCTTGCAGCTTTTGTAACCGGCTATTATAATACATTTTCAGTATCATTGTTTATATGTCATTTTAAACCTTTATTCCATGCCACATTTATCAAAATCACCTTTAACTTGAGCAAAAACTTTTCCACCACACTTCATTTTATTTAAATAAATATTTATCAGTATGACAATATAGAATGTAGAAACCACACACACACAGACACACAGACACACACACGCACAGAAACGCCGATGTATTCAATCGGATTGAACATTTAAAATTTATGAATGAATAAATTGGCCATAATTCATTAAAAAGATTTCTTCGAAATATTGTTTAATAATATAATTGAAGTTTTAGCGCATAATGTTATGTTTTTTCATCGAAATATAATAAGAAATATATTAAAGAATACAGTGTAAAGGCTTTACTCAAGGTTTTAGCATAAGTAAGTCATCTTTTATAGTAAAAATAGCAATAAAGCTGTCTGTAATTTAATAAAATCATATTTTAAATGCAATTCGGGTAAATATGCTTAGTTTTTATAGTTTTTATGGCTGTTATTCAACAACTCTATGACTTATCCGAATTAGTCAGCTTAATTTACTGGTTTTTTTCTTCACCAATTTTAATAACGTTTAAGTGTAACGATAAAAATTTTTAAACATAAACATTTTGTATCTGTGATGTGCAAATGTGTAGCATCATACACATCCGGTGTTTTAACTCCTTATTCATGTCGCTTCTCGACCTCCCCAGTTCTTTTATTTTTAACACTCTATTAGCAAGGAAGTTGACCCTACACACTACCACACAATGCACATCATTTTTTCATCTTCTTCATCTCATCTTTGGTTAAAACCTAGCAATTTTCATAATTTCGCTAGACACACAAGCATTTTGTCTAAGTACCCACCGTAATCCGCAGCAGGCACAATAGCGGTGACAGGATAATAAGTATAGAATGGCAATAAAGACATGTTTCTTCTAGCCAGCAAGAAGGCAATAAATGGCCGAAAAGCTTAGAGATAAATGTACGGGCACGTGGGGCGCGCAATTAAAATTCACTTAGACGAAATTTTTCGCCGAATTTTCCAAATATTTATATAGTTGGTGTAAGTACGAAGACAGCACACCACACGTCAATAAAGGCGGTAAGTCTTTCAATCGCGGCTTTTGTCAGTTCTCACCCCCGTCGTATCGTAATACCTGAAGACGCTGCAATATTAGGGTTGATAATTATACGGGATGTCTTCCCTTCGGCATCCTGTAAAAAAACCGAATAAATTACACAAGCGCTTTGTGAGAATACCACCCAGCCCGAGCCAATTGTTATTGTATGCTAGTACGAACTTATCTATATCAAAAAACTATTCAAAACACAAATCGATTTTCATTAAATTACATTAATTATATGTGACATTCAGCTATTTATCTTTAGTCAGATTTTTTCTATATCGAATCGAGATTTAAAGAGCGAAAAAATTACATTTTTCCAGTCAATAAAATAAGCGATTACAATTTCAAATTGATCAATTTATTGTTATTTGTGAAAAATACCAATTGATGATAAACAAGCGGTACTGCGGCTTTTACAAGAAATACGAGAGAATAAGATACATTGAGGACATTAAAGTTAACAACGCAAAGTTATTTACTTAGTACCTACGTTAAATTTTTCCTTTTTTCGTATCTGCTGTGCTGTGCTGTGAAATTTATGCGTGTGCAATCTACTTTTTTCTACAATCGCATCAATAATTAATTTAACACAAACAAAAAACTAAGCAAAACAACAAAAAGGAAACAAAAGCCACCTAGCAACGCAACGGTTAAAATGTAATTAATCGTCAACATATTCGGTGTTGTGAGAATATTTTATTAGTTATTTTAAATAAAACAACAATATTCATAATAAATAAAAAAATAAAAATGTTTATTAAAAAAATCTCATAAGCTTCCGTTCACATGAATGAATGTCAACATCGTGTATGAATTAAATAACTGATGAATAGTCAGCACATTTTTCCATGCGTTGTCACATCCACTCTTTTTATGCAAAAATTTTTGATAAAACAATGCTAATTAATATTTAGTCTAAATTCATTACGATTTAATTAATCAATGTCTGGGACGGCATTCCTTCGCTGGAAAGACATTCTACACTCGTTCGACACATTGTAATAATAATATAAATATTTTTTTAAATAGGAATTCATATCATTTTTCGACGATCAAAAAGTAGCAGAAAAACGATTCGCAACGGTATGAAATGATTTGTAAAACTTTAATTTATTGATATTATCAACAAAAAAAACAACAATATTTATTGAATACCAACCAACATAAATAGCAAAATCGAGAGAATCTTATTTACATACTTGCATAAACAATTTACACAAATTTCCAGCAAATCAGTATTTCAATATTTATTATTGTAGAAGTGCGTAGACAATTAATTGCAATATTTTTAATAATCAAATAGGAAAAACTCAATCGTAATTCAATAACGTAGGTATATATTCTAATAGGCATATCAAATTGTATAAATTAATTGATCGGCATAAATGTTTCTGAATCATAAGTAATTTTCCTGTAACTTTATACAGTGCAACCGCTTACTTGTGGAATGATTTCGTTATTTTGCAGTAAATGTTTTACTTTTAATACGAATTAAATAATGATTGGTTTCTCTAATTTGAGCAAGTAAAACACTGGGTAAAGGTTCACAATAATATATATTTCTATCTATATCGATATTTCGATCTTGCGATCATCATCAGGATACTGAATTAAATATATTAAATACAGAAATACTTTCAAATATTTGAAATTTAGTGAGAAAAATACTTTTCTTCTCTGGATAAATTAAGAGCATGTATCGGGATTGAGCTCCATTGTCTGCAGCTTGCAAAAAAGCTAGGATATTTCTTTAACAATTCTTATTAGTTGATCAAATTATATCTACTTTTAACAGAAAATACGAAAATTAAGTAAAAACCATTCATTCCTAGTTAATAGCTAGTAAATTATAAATTATTCTTACTTTGACCGATAGCATATAAAGATAGATTTCAAAGATTTATTATTGAAAAGTAGTAATAACAATTTTCCTAATTGGTGTTTTTTGGTAATTTTTTTAAATTTGACATCACATTTATATCAATATAATGGCACATATTTGCAAAGCAGTTGTAACCGCTCATAGAGTACGTCATCGCAAATAAAAATGCATCTCTAATGCATTCCTGTAGTTGATAGCAGTA